>CM076571.1:461497562-461574716 GCA_034641835.2 Pinus albicaulis
ATTTTGTTTGCCCACGCCGTCAGTGTGCTGTCAATCTAAACGAAATCGTGAGTTTGGCCGAACTTTATAAAATGTTCGGCCGAACTATTTCCGAAAAACGTTTTCGGCCCCCGATTCTCACAAAAGTGTAACCGAGCTTCACGTTTCCGCCCAAGACAAAATCCATGCAAAATAAACTTTTTGAAGTTCTTAGGAAATAGATTTGGAACCTTTTCGAAGTTGCAAGGAAATGAATTTGGAACGTTTAGCACGATATTTTTTTTTTATAATATTATTTATTATAAATAGAGTAGTTTAAGAAATGTGATTTTTTTGGAAATTTTGGTAAAATTTTTTAGAAATGTAAATTACAATTGTGAAATTTCAAAATGATGTTCTTGTTACTGAATTCATTTCTGATATCCAACAAATAATTCAAACTCCTACAATCAAATATCTTGGAAAATTTCTCACCATATGTGCTATGTACAAACAAAATGGTCTCATCAACGCCACTATAAACGGCCTTAATATCTAGGGTCAATGCCAAATATTTTATTTATGCAATGTGATGATGACGCAACTACGACATAATGTGTCATCAACACCACTATAAACGCCGTTAATATCTACAGTCAACCCAAAATATTTTATTTATGCAATGTGATGATGACGCAATGACAACATCTTCTACATTATTTGGAAATTCCACATAAAATATCAAACTATACTTTTGTTTTTAATTATGGAAGTATTCTAAATTTACATTACCAATTTTTTATTGTCTGTGTGTCTACCGTTTTTGTTTTTTCCCTTTTTTTTTGTTTTCCAGGAAGAGGTACTATCAAATGTGTCTTTCCTTTTTTTTTCAACATAAATGTTCCCAGCCCGTCATAAATTAGCAAAATCATCTCGGAGAGGTCAATGAATTAAGTTGGAAAGACAGAACTGCGATACGGCATTGGATAGGCTAAGGCGTTTGTGACTTGAATTATATTCCAATCCTGAAATCCTGCCGAATTCAAAGTCATTTTCAATGAAGAAAAAGGAAAAAGAAAGAATCCATTAAACTGGTTTCTTTGGAGCTAATATGAATATTGATGATGGGTGTAGCGTTTACCTTAAATTTTTCTGGTTTCAATCAAAATACACAATTTGTGTCAAATAAATTAGATTGAAAATCAAAAAATGAAGAAAGGAAAAATTATAGTTGGGTTTGTTTCTATGTTGTTGGGTTTCGGGATTATATCAATCCCAATGTTTTTTATCAAGCGTTAGCTGCGATTTTCATTTTTCTTTGTGAGTTTAAATATTACGAGTATAATTATTTTGGCTATATCTAGTTACCTAACTATGAACTGGTGTTTGATTTTTGCAGTCTAATGGCCTCTCAGAAGAATGATCGCTTGAAGGTAAAAAATACGCTACGGGGAAATCAAAACTTCATTGCAAATGATATCAGGTAGAGAATTCTGAAGTCTACACCCAACACATTGTGTTCACCATCGTTTTATTCCATTCTTCGGGGGCTGCAAGCTTTGATAGAATTGGAAACGTTGTTGAAAATTATGAATAAACACATCACATAGGGATGTGTTCCCCCACAACACAGAGAATGCATAAAATGCGAAAAAACAACAATTCACAGATAGAGCAAAACAAAGGAGAAGAAATTTTTTTGAAATTTATTCAACTGTTCTCTTTTTCATTCATTTGTCATAGAACATATGAGAAATTACATAGGTTTATACAAAATGGTCGAAGCCTTTCAATGCCATTCAATGCTGGATTGGACGTTCAACAACTAAACCGTCATTTTGCTTAATTCTTCTATTTATACATGAAAACATGTTTAAAACACAAAACAATAGACGTGAAATTTTATGGGTTTCAACTGTAAAACCACATCGCATCAGACCCTCCATCGCAAATCGCAAATCGGTGATCATAGCTTTTAACTAGCGCGATACGGGAAAAAACTTAAAACTTGTGATGTGTGATTGTGACATGGCACATATTGCATCGTATCATAAAACTTATAGCTTGTGGGTGCTTATCTGTTAAACTCATGAGCTTGCAGTGTGCACTTTTCACTATCCTCTTGAGCTTGACACATGTGATTGCGATCACATCGCATCGCAAATAACTTAACTTGCGAGCGGCTGAAAAAAGGTAAATAAAAAAACTTGCGAAGTGCGGGCTGTGGGCACTAAAGTGGTGGTAAGTGTGAAATGCAAAAGGTAAGTAAATAAGGTGAAACAAAGGTTTGTGCGGGTTGCAAATACGGTAAGGTTTGTGGGTCCCATCGGATCGCATTGGCAGGGAAATAAGTTTCGGTGTGGGACTTTAAAACTAAATGCTAAATATTGCGACATGCTCGCAACGATGCAGTAAAGTGTGGGATGTGTAACATGCACAAAGGTAAGGAATAAAAAAAATGTTAAGGTTTGTGCATCGTTCAAAATGCGGTAAGGTAGGTGGGTCCCGCTGATATTGCACCGACGAAGATTTAACTTATGGCGAAACGTTAAGAGGTAAAGCATAAAAATTTCAGGCAACGAAGTGTGGGAAAACAAGTAAGTCAATGGCAGAAAAAGAAATAAACACAACATAATGGTTTCGGGTACTCTGTTTGTGGATGTTGAGTGGATTAAGTAAAAACGCTTCTAGATCTGAAATCTGAAACCTGCTCCTTTTCCTTCATGTACAAAAATTCAATTAAAGGTGTGGTTGGTCCAACACTCCCCTTTAAAGACAACCGAATTTCTCTTAAGAAGTCACATGCTCTAGATAAATAGACGTCCCCAAAAAAGTTGCTTAATTCCCTATTAAAAGAATTTCTCTCTAAAAAAGTATCTCACCCCCAAATATTTTATTTATACAATGTAATGATGATGCAATGAGAGCATCTTCTACATTATTTGGAAATTCGACATAAAATATTAAACTAAAATTTTGTTTCAACGAACTATTCTAAATTTACGTTGCCAATTTTTGATACACACTATCTTCCATTAATCAAATAAAGTTACATATATACAAGAGGTATAGTCTCAAGATAAGGAAGCTACCTTGGATTCACAATAAGTTAGTTGAGGGAATATCTCAACCTCACACCAAACTAGGAACTTAGTTTTAGCTAACCTATGGAATAGGAACAGACTCTACATAGAGAGAATCACAACTGAAGACAAGTAGGAATTACACATTCCAACACACCCCCTTAATGACTACTTGTCTCAATATCCATATGAAAAATCTATAACTGGTCATGTTTAGTAATTACACTGGTTTTTTTTGGTAATTACACTTTGTATATTGTTCATGCTATTGTCGATGTCCATATAAAGGAACAACCATCTACCAAAATGCATGGGTTCCCAACCGCTGCAACCGCCAGCCTACTAGGAAGTCCTTCACATACATGGCTCATCCAACCTCTCGATGAAATCCCCCTATATAAAAGAATTTCACTTCATAGAGTCTAAACCAATACGGCCCACCCAAGTGTATCCATCTCACATGACACAATATTTCAAGGTGTTAAAACTTTCTGACAGAGGGAACATATAACAAAGGGGTATGCATGCCACTCTAGGTCTTACAACACGTACAAACAATAAATGACATGCAGATTTTCTTTAATTACAAATTGTGACTCATACTCTACCATGGTCATGAGTCTGTTCTACAAACATAAACAAAATTTGACTACATCATTCATATGCTGGCTTTGTACTTTGAGTCTTTGGCATCTTCATTTTGACTTTGGCATGCTGGTCTACAAAGTCTATTAGTGGTCAAACATAAGAAAATGATATGTCGACGTCCATATAAAGGAGCAACCATCCACCAGAATGCATGGGTACCAACCCCTGCAACCGTTGGTCTTGTAGGATGTCCTTCGCATATATGGTTCTATCAACCATTATCACTGCATACATATACCTATATCTATAGACCCCCCTCCTACATGGGTGTTATCGGATGACCCGTAACCATGCTCTTCCTTCATTGGTGAACTCTCACCAGCAGTAGATCTGTCTTAGATCTCTTCGGCAAACTTTTACCGGATCTCTTCATCGACGAACTTTCACGGATTTCTTCATCGGCGAACTTTCACTGGATTTCTTCATCAGTGGGAAAACACTGGCACGAATCTGTTTCCAGCCCTCTTCACTGTTACACATGGTTTCTGGTTGACCACAAACCGACACTGCAAAATAGTTTCTGGCTAATCACGAACATGTAATTACAAAGTGGTTTTGAGATTACCACGAACTTTTACGGGGATACATATGCCTTTACAAGGCTTACATACTCCAACTCTTGGAGTTACCAGGTACATACAATGACCACTACAAAACCATCCTAGACTTTCTTACCATTCAACTGTGTGACTCATTATACAACATGATATTGAGTCTATTCCAATAAACTCACACAAAACAAACTTTCACAAACTTGATTTTCCATCATCCTTTGCGCTCGCCATACCATTCATATGCTAGAGCTTTCTCGCTTGAATATTTCTGTCATAGATTTTGTTCTTTTGAATTTTGGATATACTGGTCTTGAATCTCCATGCTATACCTGTCATTAGTTAGAGTCGTGAATTATAACAAAATGACTTCATATTGAGGTCGTGAATCTCAATATGTATAAAAACATCCAAAACATATTCCCTTCAAAACAGTAACAATAAAAGCGCATTCCAAAATCTAAATATTACTGTGATTTTTTTTGCATTAAGGCAAGAGCACCAACCACAGCTGCAGTATCTTAAGTGCACAATCATTCAACCTCGGTCTAAATCTGTGCTCACTAGCACCACAAAGTAAACACTCCCTTCTTCAAGATGGCAGCATTGCCATCAAAATCTCCACCGGGTTCAAGCACCATTGACTCATTTCCTAGATATATGTTTGTGAATCTAGAACTGAAACTAGTATTCGAGGACTCGGCCCTTCTCAGTGGCCTCATGCCTCCTCTCTCCAATGAACAACCGAGAACTCAATAAAAATCAATGATCCTATCACAAGCAAAGCACTTCATTGGAAGCCATGATTATGTTATTTTTCTCTACCTAACGGGCTATTCAAAACCAGTGAAGATTATCAGCTTGATGGGGTATTTGATTGATGATCAATCCCCAGTCTTCATTTGTCCTTCCCATTAAATCAGTATTTACAGCTTGCATGAAATGATGTAAAAGATAATCTAGATAGGTATGGCAAGCATTGTAAAGACTATCTTTACTTACATCGGATGAATCTCTACACTGGGAAGCATTTTCTTTAAGTATTCTTGAGACTATGGCCTTAATCTCTCGTCTTGGCTTCTCATATGTACCTTTGAGCACAAGATGCAAAAGCTTAATAAGCACATCTTCAGATCCACCCACATTTGCCTCTTTTGTAGAAATCCTTCTCAATACTTCTTCTACTCCTCTATTGTCCAATTGAAGCTGAGCCAACAACGAATAGACCTTTTCCTCTTCTTCCATAGACTAAGGCACTTCTTCCAAGTACTCTAGGTAGGATGACATACCAGCATTAAAAACTATGGCAGTTGAAACCTTCAAAATGCCAAGAACTTTCGAGACGTTTTCTTTGGTAAGCTTCCGCTTCAAGTCCTTACAATAAATCAATCGCAACATCTCCATATAGATCTCCACATCATCGCAGTCAGAGATCTCTATCAAATGCGGCAAACTCCTCTGTTGTTTAGACCACCTGTCAGAGAGCTTCGTAGAGAAAAACCTACTGTGTGCCACAAGAATCTCTCTGTGAACGTTCAAAGTGACAGAGAATCCATCCTTGGAGCTCAATGTGAGCTTAACATCACTAGAATCGGAGTCGTTAAATTGGCTACCTAGGCTGTAGTTGCCTAGAATGGCAGACACTCGTTCCTGCATTAGCATCTACCTATCCTACACAGAGGTCAGTGCACTCATTTGTTTGCTGGTGCAAGATTACTGAATGTGTGCGGTGCCCTTGGCATTAATGGAATGTTTGGGCAGCATTTCTTGCTCATGAGACATCATCTCGAACAATGTGGGTGATGATCTTCTCGACAGGAGGAGAGGAGGAAGGGTTCAGCAAGCTGGAGCCATGGAGGTAGGCAAATCGGACTACAACTCCTTCCAGATAGTTAGTCCAATTCCTCATCGCATCTCTCATGGAAAAATAAATCGACACCTTCATCGAGTTGAATATCCTCGCTCACTCCACCACAGTCAACGCTCCATTGTTGTTGACCGACATCTGGTACCGGCACATGCGGCACGAGATTTCAACTACAAACATCGCAGGCCTTCGGCCTTGAAGCTCTCGACAAAATTACACCCTTAATTTCTTCTTGGGCTCGCATCGATCCAAAGCCCAATATCCTACCAAGCACGGTTTCTGTGAACTTCAAATACATAGAGTGAACGACACAAATCTGTTCATGAATTGCACCATCATTTTACTTTGTAACGCCAATATGAAACAACAAAAACACTCGGAGTTTAAACGGTCACAACGCGTCTTCCAGAGATTGGGTGACTTTTCTGGAGATTGGGAAAGTGGGCATTTTCTCTCGAGATACAAAGGGTGAAATATGTGAAATAAAGATCGGAATCGTCGACAAGAAGGTTCAGATTTTTTCCTTTTTGTGAGTGAAAAAAATGGCGAAAGCTTGGATTCGCGTACTGCCTTCTTTTCGGTCAGCAGATTCCTGCAACAAGATCTCTGATTTTCTCAGTGATCAGATGAGATCCGATCTGCACGCTGGATGACACGATTCTCATATTGCGGCGGTGGAAAACCTACGCAGATGGGATTTAAATTCCTCTCTCATTTAAAAAAATGGACTCCGAATAACAACTTCAGGCCAACCACTTGCTTCATCACGACTTCAATGTGACTACGTATCTTGTGCAATTCAACACTCGATAGCCATATGGCAGATTCTCGGACCTCGCTACCTGGCACCGATGAACGGAAAATTTACAGCGAAATGTTCAACTCTCATTCAAGCAACAACAACCAACCTCTATGTATCCTCACGTCCTCAGATCGTAGGCGCAGCACAGATCCACAAATTTCATGATGGTCGTACAGCTACAGGCCAACCCAAGAAATCTCGGTAGACTTGTTTTGAGTTTGAACATGCACATTTACATTGCAATCTGCCTTCTCACGACCTCAATTGACCTATGTTCGATCCTTCCATAACCAAGTTTTCTTTTTATATTTTTCTGCAGCCGCACTCCAGCTCTAGTTCTGGAGCCACACATCGGCTCTTGTAGCACAAGATGAGCTACAACGCATCAGTGGATTAGTGTGTCCATTGAAGCCAGCGAAGGAGTGTTCCTTTGACTCGCCCCCTCTGCCATGACTCTCGGCGCTCCAATGCATTCTATTCCAGGTTCCTTGCTTCGTGATCACTTGATTGGAATTCCTAAATTATCTTTGGAGCAAGAACATCCAGACACTACACTTCCACTGCAGTCACATGTAATACAAAGCAATCCCGCTCTTCAAACGCACTTGCTAAGCTGCACAGTATGCTCCATAACTCACACCAGTAGCTCAATGCAACATAACTTGATTACTTTCGAATCATCTCGCGATGGACAAACACAAAAGAAACTATATATATATATATTCTTATTTCCCTCTTTTCCCTTACCAAGATGAAATCTCAGATACACACTATCTTCCATTAATCAAATAAAGTTACATATATACAAGAGGTATAGTCTCAAGATAAGGAAGCTATCTTGGACGCACAATAAGTTGGTTGAGGGAATATCTCAACCTCACACTAACTAGGAACTTAGTTTTAGCTAACCTATGGAATAAGAAGAGACTCTATACATAGAGAGGATCACAACTGAAGACAAGTATGAATTACACATTCCAACAGATTTTGAGTGAATCAAGTAAAAACGCTTCGAAATCTGAAATCTGAAACCTGCTCCTTGTCCTTCATGTACAAAAATTCAATTGAAGATGTGGTTGGTCCAACACTCCCCTTTAAAGACAACCTACTTTCTCTTAAGAACTCACCTCGAGATAAATAGACGTCCCCAAAAAAGTTGCTTAATTCCCTATTAAAAGAATTTCTCTGAAAAAAAATATCTCACCCCAAAATATCTTATTTATACAACGTAATGATGACGCAACGAGAGCATCTTCTACATTAAACTTTTGTTTCAACGAAGTATTCTAAATTTACGTTGCCAATTTTTGATTGCCCGTTGTGTACAGATTTTGTTTTTTCCATTTTTTTTTTTCCGGACGAAGTACTATCACATGTGTGTTTTCTTCTTTTCTACGTAAACGTTCCCAGCCCGTCATAAATTACCAAAATCATCCGGGAGAGGTCTTTCCATTCTTTTTTTCCGGACGAAGTACTATCACATGTGTGTTTTCGTCTTTTCTACGTAAACGTTCCCAGCCCGTCATAAATTAGCAAAATCATCCGGGAGAGATCACAACTTGGATATGGCGATACGGCGTTGAATTGCCGAGTTAAAAGATAAATTTCAAAGAAGAAAAAGGAAAAAGAAAGAATCCATTATACTGGTTTCTTTGGAGCTAATCTTGAATATTGATGATGGGGGTAGTGTTTACCTGAAATGTTTCTGGTTTCAATCAAAAATATAGAATCTGTGTAAAATAAATTAGATTGAAAACAGAAAAATGAAGAAAGGCAGAATTACAGTTGGGTGTGTCCTTGTGTTGTTGGGTTTGGCGATTATATCACTCCCCGTCTTTATCAACCGTTGGGTGCGATTTTCATTTTGCTCTGTGAGTTTAAAGATTACCAGTATAATTAGTTAGTTTGGTTGAATGTAGTTACATAACTATGAACTGGTGTTTGATTTTTGCAGTCTGATGGCCTCTGGGAAGAACGATCGCTTGCGGTTAAAAATATGCTGCCGAAAAATCAAAACTTCACTGAAAACGATATCGGGCAGAGAATTCTGAAGTGCGCGCCCAACACATCGTGCTCACCATCGTTATCTCCCATTCCTCGGCAGGCTGCAAGCTTTAATGGAACTGGAAACGCGTCCACCGGGGCGTGCCCGCTGTATTTTAACTGGATTCGCCACGACTTGAAGCCCTGGGCACACACTGGAATTACGTTGGACATGGTTGAAGCTGCAAAGAAGTCTGCGACTTTTAGGCTTACGATTGTTAATGGCACGATGTATGTTGAACGGTACAGAAAGTCTTTTCAGACCAGAGATATATTTACATTTTGGGGAATTGCGCAGCTAATGAAATTTTATCCAAGAAAGCTTCCGGACGTGGACTTGATGTTTAATTGTGATGACCAGCCCGTCATCGGTCGTCTAGGGTATAAGGATCCGGCCAAGCCACCTCCCGCTCTCTTTCATTATTGCGGCAGCGAAGAGACATTCGATATTGTTTTTCCAGATTGGTCTTTCTGGGGATGGTAAGTGCTTGATTAATACAAAATATTTGACTAAACCGAATTCAAGGTCACTCTCAGCGTTTTCAGTTTATGTTAATAAATAATAGATTACAGGAACTGTTTTATTAAATACAAGAAATCTGCAATCCACATATTTTAGGAATTTGCAATGGACAAACAACATATTTTAGGACTCTGCAATGGATATACCACATATTTAATGGACATTTTAGGAATATTTTCTTTGTTCAAGGTTTTGGGTTGATTCACAGAGAAGTTCCTTTAAAACTTTTATTTTCTCTGAGAATTCGTCTACCCATTAAAGATAAAGCCGTATCCACTCTGTTTATTTATTTAAAGTTTTTAGGTGAACCCGAGTTTGGCGTAACTTTCTCATCCCACATATTTATTTTGTAAATTGAGAATTAGGCCACACAATTGTAGATAAAGTTATATCCCTTATATTCATTTTTTATTATTCTGAACGTTTTGGGTAGATTCAATAATGACAAAAGTTTCATTGTAAAGTTTTTCACTGGCTGTGTCAGAACTGTAGCTTCCGATGAATTAAAGTAGAGACCTAGTTGTAATGGCTGCCAATCTCATTCAGTACTTGCATTTAATAAAATGAATTGTACTTGCATGTTTTATTGTAGGGTAGTCAGTTGACGGAATCTATTTTCTTTACTCAGTGTTGGTGTCTAAGTATATCTGAATCGTAGGGAGTATTTTTACATTAATTGTATAATGTTTGGAAAATTTGATGATATGAGTAAGGGAAATTATTTAACTTTATTTGTAATTAGAAATTTAAATTTAAATAAATTATATTAGTTGGTCTTAAATATTATCCAAATCTTAATAATAATAATGTAATTAATGCTGAAGACAATATTATTTACAATATAGATCAAAAGTCTAACATCTAACAATTTCCTCTTTTAGAAATCAGTATCTCTTGAAAATATCCTAAGCCTAAACTTGGGATTAATTATGTTGAAAAGGATATAGAACTGGTGTACATCTCCCCATATTCAATGAATCAATCATGGGGCACACATTCAGTGATTGGTTTCATTCCCTGAAATGAGAAACGTATATTATGTTGCTGATGATTAGTGTGATCCTGCAGGCCAGAAATAATGACACCGCCATGGGAGCCGTTAGTGAAGGATATCCAGGCTGGCAACCAAAAGGTCAAGTGGGAAAACAGAGATCCCTCTGCTTACTGGAAAGGCAATCCCTATACTGGATGGAGGCAGGAACTTTTGAAGTGCAACAAAAATCCCCACTGGAACAGCCATATCTATATTCAGGTAAACTTGATATAGATTCCCAAAGGATGCCAATCAAATTTTATGCCAATTTCCAAGTTCTTATGTATTCTATGCTATTATTTTATGTAGGACTGGGGTAAAGAGTCGAGGCAAGGGTTCCGAGAATCCAATCTCGCAGACCAGTGCCACCATAGGTAATTGCGAACTTCCAAATTCCATTTGAATTGAAACCCACAAAAAAAAAATCAGATTAGACTTTCAGCATAAGTAGCGTTATCGGGAAAACGTAATGTGAAGTCATTGATATCTAGATTTTTTGTTTGTAGAAAAACAGTCAGGTGAGGGACTTATCTTTGCATGGTAAAATGATTAATGAAGTTTAAGTTACAAAAGTTCACATACTTTCCGTTTTAAATTTGTATTACAAGAAAACTCATGTTACAAACTTTAAATTCACTCAAACCGTACAGAATATATCGTGAATTAAGATTCTCCAAAAATAAATTTGATGAATTAACTTATACAGAGGGAAAAATTGATATATATATGGGGAGGGAAAGATTCAGACCCGTCGTACCTTCAATGTTTTCTAAGATATGGTCATTTCAAAACATAAACAGAAAAAGAACAGTACAGCACTTGAAAACACGCCAAGTGGATCTTAGTGGGTCCAGTTCTTTGCAACGAATATTCATGGAACACGCCATCGTTTGTGTGTCACAGATACAAGATATTCATTGAAGGAAACTCGTGGTCAGTAAGCCTAAAGAATATATTAGCGTGTGACTCCACAACTCTTTTGATAACACCAAAATATCATGACTTCTTTGTCAGAGGCCTTGTTCCTCAGCAACATTACTGGCCTGTACGAGCCGATAAAGTCTGTGACTCCATCCAGTTTGCTGTTAACTGGGGAAACAAGCAGAGACAAGAGGTAAGTTAAAAAAAACTTATTTTTTCTGAGTTTCTTTTTCTTCCGAGTTTTAGTTAATTGCAAATTTTTAAAAAATTTTGGCATTTGATGAGCATGATTAAGTTAATTTTTTTTTGTCCATCCAAATATTCTAGGAATCCACAAACATTTCGGCTTTCTATATTTAATTATGCTTGTTTAAAATTTTGGCAGGCAAAAGGGATTGGAGAGGTAGCGAAAGAATTTATTCTGAACGAGTTGAAAATGTCGAATGTATACGATTACATGTTCCATGTTCTAAACGAGTACTCGCAGCTATTGAAATATAAGCCATCTGTTCCGCCAAAGGCTTCCGAGTACAGTTCAGAATCCCTATTTCGCTCAGCGAAAAATGTGGAGCAACAGTATATGCAGGAATCAATTGTCACCACTGCGAGTTCTACGCCGCCATGTAAACTCGACGACCCAGAATACGAAGAAAAATATGTTGAGGAATTGTTTCAATGGAAAACCAAGATGATTGCTACTATCAAGCACTTGGAAGAATCGGCAAAAACACCATAATCAAGGGTGGACACCTCTGCACTTTTTGTTGATAAAGATAACGACTTTGCGTTAGTGATGATGATAATAATCAGAGAGTAAATAATGAATTTATCTTGTGAAGCATTGCTGATTTTACACATATTTAACAGTTCAACAAGATTTCGTATTCAGGCTGTAAAATCCAATTCGTTTGGCTATGGATTTGTATTATATGCTCAAATTTCACAGCGTAGAAATAACAGAAAATCGTGCTAGGTGCAGAATGTGATAGAATCATTGCACACATAGATTTGAATTGCTCCACACAAAGTTACTCACACTACTGCACAAAGCCATTTTTAAGACATTTGTTTAATACATAAGAAAATTTTTTTGTCTTAAAAAGTCATTTTTTATTTTAGTTATTTTATATTAAAATTTAATATAATTAAATTAAATTGTCTTAAATATAAAATTTAAGACAAAAGTAGTATGAGACAAAAGTAGTTTAAGACAAAAGTTTATATTTAAGACAAAAAAAAATTAAGACAAACAATTTGAGACAAAAATATGTTAAGACAAAACTTTATATTTAAGAAAAAAACAGTTTGAGACAAAAATATTTTAATTCAAAACTTTATATTTAAGACAAATGAAGTTTGAGACAAAAATATTTTAATATAAAACTTTATATTTAACACAATGACAACGTAAGAAAATGACAATTAAGACAAAACACATTTAAGAAAGTTAGCAATTAAGACAAAACCATTAATATTATGGAAGTTTGAAGTGAAATTCTACGAGTGGATAGTAAATAATTATATTTCTAATTTTTGAATATATATATATATATATATATATATATATATATATATATATATATATATTCAAACCACATGAAATGTAATCATGTCAATTTTATTTCTTTTATATTATATTTTTCATTTTTCATTAAACCACATTCTAAAAATATAATAAATAAATAGATAAAAAAAAAAAAATATTATTTTTTGGTTGGCCACTCAAAGGGATTTAAGTTTGAATCTCATGTTTTTACATAATACTTCATAAAGTGATTTTCAAATGAGTTACATTATATGAACTAAAATTGTTTATTTTTTTAAATATGTGAAAATTTTTAAAATACTACAACTAAAACTTTGATATAAATTTGCAAGAAATTAAATAAAATATAATGATAAATTTTTTTTTAATATTTTTCAATTATTTTCCATATACTCATTTTAAACCTTCATTTTTTTCTTTCAAAATGAAAAATCAAAATTTTGATTCTTGCATATGTCTTATAGTCACATCTCGATTTTCTCTTCACTATTGAACAATATATCAAAGAAATAAATAACAATAATTTAATTATTTCTTAGAGAAAATTTTAGCATTTAATTTTTTTATTGTAGAAAAACTTTATATATATATATAAAATGGAGCTTACTATTTTTTTATACTAATTTATTATTAGGTATTAAGATGTTGGTAAAGATTTTCATTTGTAAAACTATGAACGCATTATTACGAAACCAAGTAATATTAGGAATTGATATCATTTCAAACTATTATATGATTTATCTTCCTCACTTAGTAGAGATATGTAAAGAAATTGTGAAGGAGGTTGAAAGAGTACCTCTAACATAAACTTTAATTTAACTTAACAAGTCATTGTCATGCCCCTATAGTCACCCATATCGAAGGTTGACTTAGTGTATCCATATGGCCCATCACTATAGGTTTGTGGTGCATCTGACTCATTTCATCTCATATTACACCTAGCTTTTTATATTTCAGGGTCATTAAAATTCATAAGTTTAACACTTATTGAAGTATGCAGATAATAATTCCATACAATTATGTTTTAACATAACCAATATGCAAATTATATGAATGAAATTAATCTTATAGAATCAACAACCTAACTCACCTAACAGTTGTCAAATATTCAAATGTGTTACAATATAGTGAACTCTAGTCTTGTATAACAATTTAAATTATAAGAGCACACAATTGGTACAAACCTATCACCAAATTTCCTATCTCATTTACAATCATCGATCACAACTTTTTCATAGATCAAAATTATTTCACTTGATAGAAATAGTAAGTACTCTCATATGCATGCAATGTATGAAGAGTTAAATTAAATAAAAGAAACAAGTTAAGTCTAATTAAGTATAATATTAGAAGTCAAGTGAGTCAAAGTTAAAAAGGTAATGCCTTGTAAATAAAAGCTAAGTGAAGGAAAAGAAAAATGTTGATTTATGTTAAAGTGAAGTTCAAAAAGTTTAGTTAAAGTGTGAAGTCATAGTTTGCATGAAGAAAAGAAAGTTAGAGTTTGCATGATTCCATATTTAGAAAGTTTAGTGCTTATATACTCATGGTTGTGTCATTGTAATGTGAAGTAAGAAGAGATAATAACAGCAAATCGGTGGATGTATATGAGAGAATAAGTAATGAATATAACTGATTTATTCAAGAAGAAGCTTGTGTACTTATTTTTCTTGTGTCCGCATGTTTATCTTTGCATCTAAATAAAAACTGGTATCAGAGTGAGGTTTATCAAGGTTTCAAAGAACTAAACAAGTTAAGAAGGTTATGCGCTACTTCGACTAAGGGCCTTGGCTATTGTGAGTATTCTGAAAATCAAATTTTGCATCCATTGGTCCATAAGTAAAAACTAGAGCTTGTTGAGAATTTGTAAACACAACTACTAAAATATTAGGGTGAGTAGCTTATAGAGCCACCACCATATCAAGAGGAAAGAGCCACCACCACTGACCAAAGAAGGAGTCTCCACCATAAGGTTTATCCATAAGCCTCCATAAGAATATGAACATAAGAGCTTTGCAAACTTGCTAGTAGTTGTTGGGAGCCACCATTAAAGTGAAGGCTAAAATGTTTATTTTTAAAGGTAATCAAGTGTATATGACGTTAATTTCTAGAAGGCTAACACAATAATGAAAGAAGGTAGAAGAAAAAAGAAAGACTACAACCATGGGTCACAAAGTAAGAATGAAGCAAACTGAGAAAATAAATCGAAAGGAAGAACCAAAGTATTTTGAAGATCTCATAGAGGTTCTCTCCACAGTCGAGGCATCTAAAAGACAAGTAGATGAAGTAGAAAAAATCGAGGATGAATGCATCAGGATAAATCCGGTAACACTTCCAAAATTTACTAGTAAAAATTTTAATTTTTGGGAATTGTCAAAATGAAAACTTTTCTTCGATGTAAAGAGTTTATTGAGTATCGGTTTAATAACCCCTATGATGAAGTATATGATACCTTAGTATTGTATATTATAAAACATGCATTGGATGAGAAGTCCTTGTGCATGGTAGTAAAAGCTACATCTTCCTAGGAAGCATGGAAGACCCTGGAAGTGACATAAAGCAACACATTATGTTATAGTTTGTTGAAGAATCAATATAAAGTTAACTAAAGTTATAAGATTAAATGAGAAATACTCTAGGAGGAAAACACAACTTGGAGAATCCCACTCAAATGTGAATAATGGTCATAAATACTATAAAATTGAAACACATCATGCAAACATGCATATGGATGAAGAAGAAAGATAAAATATTGTACAGTGAGAAGTTGAAGCCCCTACGTGTGAGGTACAGTAAGAACACATAAATGCTCGAGAACCCCATTGTAACATCGATGGTGAAGATGATGGTGAATCCCACTTTGATGAGACAAATGTGGATGGTGACTGAAAAGTGAGTAGTGAATTGGTGAATCTAACAATAGTCCTTGTTGATGATGGTGAAGCTTCCAATAAAGAACTGAATAACATGTGTGATCTAGTTGGTATGATTGTAGTTTATGATGACCTCTTTGTATCAGAGTTTGAAGCATTTAAATTTGAGAATAAGAAAGACAAATTTTCATATGAAGTAATGGGTTGTAGGGCTGAATGTGCATATATCATGAATCCAAAAACAAATGATGAATTTCGTGAAGTTGAAATTGCTAATGAGCACATGCATGCTCAAATATATCACCACAAGGTGGATGAACATTATGTTGATGAAACTTGTGATCTCTTTTTTGAAACAAGGATTGATTGTGGAAATATGGAAAGTGCCATGTTTGATGAAGAACTGAAGGTTGAAGCTACCACTGTAGCAGCAAGTTATAACATCCCTGGTCAAAAATCCATGTAAAAGTTAATAAAGGTAAAATAAGACCTTGGTCATGGGACATGTGTTCCAAGTTGAATGTTGGGCAAAAACATCCTAGTGGGTGTTAATTTCGGTTTATTAATGGTTATGAAAATTGGAAAAGGAAATGGAAAAGGCTTTGGAAAGGCATGAGGCATTTATTGGCATTTTATTTATGAAAATAATGGAAAAAAGGAGAAAAAAAAGGTGAAAGTTAAGAGGTTGCATGTGAGGAAGAGAAAGAAGGAAAATAATGGAAAAATGAAGAAATTAGAGACCTCATTGATAAAAAGGCTTATGAGGATCAGTTTGTGGCTTTTGCCCAAACTTTTTTTTAGTTCAATTTTGGAGCTCTCATTCTATTCCATCTCTCATACTCTTAGACCCTTTGAGTTTTATTAGAGCACTCTTGGAGGAGTGTGGGATACTTGGGATTTGGATCAAGAAGGAAAAAGAAAAGCAGGAAAGCGCAAGAGGACAACAAGATAAATAGCTATAACGAGTTTTTCTTGCAGGTACTGAGTTTCAGGTATGGTTCTGTTACTAGTTTTGGCATGCATGGCATACGCATGTGGTTATTTGGTTATGTTTTTTCATTGGCATCGGGGATTGCATGGATTGAAAGTGGTTTTGCCTAGGCTTCTATTTCCTCGATATCCATGGTGTTATGGGTTTTAATTTTGTTTTCTAGTTGGTTTTCTTGTGCCTTTGGTTTTGAGTTGAGTTATTAGTTCCTAGAAGCCTTGGTTGGAAAAATGCTCTAGAAGTTGTTGGTGGGTTGAGTTACTAGTCCTGGAAGCCCTGATTGGACAAATGCTCTAGAAGCCTCACAACAATTGTGGGTTGAGTTACTAGTCTTGGAAACCCTGGTTGGAGCAAATGCATTGGAGCCATGGAAAACTTGGGTAGATACCAATACAGTGATGGTTAGTGATGTTCAATCGTGAGGTGGAATCACCGATTGAGGGTTGAGGTGGTTTGGCCTCTGGAAGCCCTGGTTTGGTTTTGATTGAAATGATATCCCACATTCATGCTTGGAATATGGCATGGGGGTGATTGGCTGAAAGCAAGATTTGGTTCAACCCAACCTATGGTCAGGTGGTTCATGGAAGTCCCATACTTGGTCACCCTATACAATCATCAATAAGAGCTCTTTCTCCTTGGAATTTTATGGGTAAATATACTTTTCTATATGTGACTTATATCGGTGTTATATCATTGATATTTATAATGGTTATATGTTGGTTATGATTGAGTTTTATGATAGTGATCATGTATGGCTCTCATCATTTTTAGTTAATCATTGAATGTATAATGAATATATGGCTTTATAGATGGCAATGTTGTTATTGTGACTAGGCATCAAGGCTTCTTAGTGATTCTTGTGAGACCCTTGTGCTCAGGTCTGTTGTTTTAACATGTATAATGCATATTTGTGACGTGTTTTACGAAATGGTTATCATGGCTAGTAGGGTTCCACTCAAGTCCTTGTTCAAGTATTTACATTTTTATCATTGTATTGATTTTACTTTTCATTTCTGGAAGTTTCATGGAGTTCTGGACAATGGCCTGAGTCCTCTCCTTGAAAAATTAGCTCATAATATGGAGTCATTGGCACAAAACTACCTGGAAAAGTCCCTAGTCACAGGCATGCCTTGCTGTGGGAGCGAATACAGGTTCTAAGTCGCATGCATGCTCATGTCAATGGAGAGATTAAGGCTTTGATGCAGAAAATGTCAGTTTATCTCAAGGGTTAGTCACATGGATGGGTTGGATGGCTCCAGGGAGTTTTGTTGCAAGTGCAGATGGTTAGGTTGGTTGTGTTTTGTCAGTTCCACTTCCTTAACTGATATATAGGAAGTTGAATCATATCATAGTAACTCTTTGTCACATGTTTTCCCTGGTTGGCCAGTTACTTGGGTAGATGTGGGAGGAGGGTGTTATAGAGTGGTATCATAGCATGGTTGAGTTCTCCTTAGGTGATGTCTGGTTTCTATTCCCCTTGGATGAATGTGTTGTCGTATCTACATGTCGGATGCATATAGGTCATTTTGCTTGTGATATATGTGCTTGTTGTTTATGCATGGAATTGGTCATGATTGTAGTGGTGTCGTCATGTGAACGTTGATGGTGTCATTGTTGAATGTATTTTTTGTGTTTATGTTGATCATTCATCGATTATGTGTATCAATGTTTATATGTTGTTATGCATACTTTGACTAGATGATGGGCGTTGTGCATGAAGTCATGGTATGTGGTTTGCATAGTCATGCATGGATAAATGAATAATGGTTGAAAAGAAGTTTATATGTTGATATGATTATATATATATATATATATATATATATATATATATATATATATATATATATATATATATATATATATATATATATATATATATATATATATATATTACACTAATATGGTCAGTCTTGCAGATGAGATATCCTCTCCGAGCTATACTAAGGTACACTACTTTGTTTATGATTTGGTTTAGCTGACATAATATACTTTGCAGGAAGAAGATATCAAAAATGACTAACAAGATGCTAGACTACAAAGATTTCCCTATGAATCAGATGAGCAGTGTGGTGTTGGGAACTCTTCTAACTTAGAAAACGCATTGAGGAGTTTGAAGAAGGAAATAAGGATTTGGAAAGCAGATGATGACAAAATCATGCAGCCATAGGAGACATAAGCAAAAGTCAATGTAGTAATTCTTCAGAGTTTGTCAGAATTGTAGACACAGGGACCACTTTAGATCAATTGTGGATAGGAGGATATGACTAATGGGGCCTATGGAAGTAGACCCCATAGTGGGCACAGGTCAGATAGAGAGGACACGATCAAGGATGTCAGGTTATTAGATACTCCTGAAAGGAGGGGTGATGGACACGGGTACTATTCTCGTTCTGGTTTTGATAGGTATCATGGTCATCCTCGTTATCATCCTTATGAGTGGTATGTTTTTTAACCCTTCAACTCATTGGATTCTTTGTCTCTTCGGGGTATTTGTTGTTATCAACTTAGAATCCCTAAATCACCCTGAAAGGTCATGACAATGTAAATTTTGGAGACATTGATGGAAAACCCCCACCCCCAAAAAAAAAATCATTATAATAAAACTTTTAGAGGCTGTTGTTAAATGATCACCTCCAAATGTTCAATTCTCATGAATTTTGGGCGAGTGGGATTTTTTGGTGTATTGAACGAGGCAAGGGGACATAAGGGTATCATGGATGGGTAGAAGTGAGAGGTTAGTGCATGGTTTACTGAGATATATAATCCTAACATTTAAAAATGAGAAGGAACCTTAGGGCCTTATGCCACAGGGGCTAGGGGACCTATAAGTAAGGAAATGAGAGCAATTGATAGGGGAACCACCAATAGTTGTGATATTGGGATTAGGAGCCACATTATCACAACCCATAAGAAATTAACCCATAACCACTAAAGTCCATATCCCTTTAACTCCGAAGCCAAAATCCCTTAACCCCTACAATCATAACTCATAACAAATTAACCCCTTGATCCCTTAAACCCCAAGCCACCAACCCCTTAACCCTAACCCCTAACTAGGAATCCTTGAACCCCATAAAACCTAATCCCATATCCTCTTAAAAATTGACCCTTAACCCTTAACCCCTAACCCCTTAACCCGTTGACACCTAAATAACACAACCCTTAGACACTTAACCCCTAAAGCCCTTAACCACTAAGTCATTAACCTCTAACACTTAAACCCTGTAGACCTCAACCCCCTAACCCATAAACTCCCTAAGCCCTAACCCTTTACCCTTTACCCTTAGCCACTTACTCCTAAATACTTAAACCCCTTAACTCCTAGAACCCCTTATCCTTCCTCCCAAACCATAGGTGCTCCAACACTAATCTTCTTGGGCATATAAATATTTTTCCTGCTAACTGCTCCAAATACAACCTCTAAGCATTAGTAGGGTCTAAGGAAAAGATCTACAAGGTCCCCAAATCCGATCTACATTTTATGGACAATCACATTTCCCCCAAATATCCTTCATGTATTTTACTTGGTGTATTGGAGTTTGAAAATACATAGGATGCCAAAAGTAATCCTAATCCTAAGACTCAACTTCCCTAATGACTAGGAGGCCTTAAAAATAAAAAAAACATCTTAACTTATACCTAAAATTATGAAAATTTCTTATTCTAAATATGTAATTAGAGATTCTACAAAATTATAGGGCAACAAGGAAACCAACTTCCTCTTCTAGAAATCTCTAGGACCTTCTTGAGGACAAATAAAATTTTTGAGATAAATTGTTGCAATTATGTTCTTCCATCAATAGCTACCAATGTATCCTTATAGGCCACCCCTTTAACAATAGTAATACCAATTTCCTTTACCTAGAAGGAACTCCTTACATAATTCTCTCGTAAATCCTACCAAGCATGGATTTTTTTAGTAAAATGATGTTCACGGGCTACAAGATTCTATCCTCATGGCCTAAGATAAGGCATCCCACTATGTCACCCACGACTATTGCATTAATGCTACACTATTAAAGAGCAAAAAAAATTGAATGGATCATTATTTGCGTTGAGTTTGATGGATAATATAAGAGACTTTGTTGATCAAGTTTTGTAATTTTTCATCATACTCCTAAGAACTTTCTCCAACCATTTTCTTAATTTCCTTTAGCTTAGTGATTTTTATTTGTTCAATGTTTAGCCTCTAGAACTTTGATATAAATATCACCTTTAATTCATCCAAGGCCTTAGCTACACCCTAAGGATAAATATATATGAACTTCATGCACCATTAGAGAAGCTTCCCCCACAATGTGGTTACGAAATTTATCAACTTATAAACTATCACTACAATCCTTTTCACCCTCCAAATGAATCCACATAAGAATCAATGTGGTTTTTTATCACCATCACCCTTCATAAAGTTCTTGGAACTATTATAACCATATCGTTGGTTGGGTTGTTCACCAAGATAAAACCATATGTGCTCACCTTGATGGCAGCCTCCTTGCAACTACTAGTACAAAGGGGAATATCATAAGGATCTTCAACACACTAGACGCCACTCTATTACAAGAGGTATGGCTTTCATCTCTACCTATTCTGTTTGAAACATTTCTAAAGGCTATTAAAATCCCCATCAATCCTTAGTTAAAGTCTCATGATTTTAAGCATTGATCTTAAAATAATTTTTTATATTAGGGTACACAGTATTTTTTCTATAGTGTGGACCCCTAATTGGCTCACGTTGAAGGTTTTCTGGTTAGTGACTCTTCCTCCAGTTACCTTACTGATCCTCCAATTGATCATGTACAAAATCTTATTATTATTTCCTATAATCAAGTTTAGGGATGGTAGAATTTAGAGTTTTTGTTTTTATTTTTAGTTTAAATGGCTCATGGCTACATATAGTATGATAATCCACTTTTATCGACATGTTTTGTAGACCTAAAGCGTGGAAATTATGTTTTATTTTCACCTATACGAGATTGTATGAATATTTATGGTCTTGTCGATGGTGGAGAGAGTAGATAGAGTGGCTCTTCTTTTGGTCTCACTGTACATGCTCTGGAAGTGGAGGATTCCCATTGTTGTTGTAAATATTATGCTTACCTGGTCTTTTTTTGGCGGTTTATGTTTATGTTTTCAGATCCTTGGGATTTGGTGCTAGCATCAAAATATGCTCTATTTCCTCTCATTTTATGGGCAAATGCAACTTGAATTTTCGCGATTGAAGCTTGTTTCAACATATGCTTTCAACTTGGCTTGTTTTGGGATGGATGAGTATGTTCGCCTCTGAGAAAGTGGTTACTCTTTTCATGCTAGATGGAAGATGTGGTTTTTTGTAGAGGGCAGTCAGAAAGGCTATGATTTACTAATGTTTCCCTCTGTCAAAGGACACTCTTTTCTAGGTTTAGAGCTATATTTTCTTCTCATTTTCAAGGCAACTATTACTGAAGAAAATTAATTTTCAGTTTATGTGCACTATTTCTCTAGAATTGTCTCATTTTATGAGGGGCCTAAACTCTTCATGCAAATATTTAGTTGTTGTTGAAATGAGACTCTGTTATTATTGTAATAGTGTTTTTTTGGTTCTTGGATCTTGTGATTGTTGGAGAAGCTAGTGCTTTTAGAAGTATATAAATTTGATGTTTAATCTATCAATGTAAATATCTTATTTTGCTATGAATATGAAGTATTTTAATTTACAAAAAATTATGGAGCAAAGAAAAATAACTTCATCCTCGTCAGGGACAAAAATTCTAACTAATCACACTATTTAGCATGTTTATAAATTTAAAACAATATGCAATTTATTTTGGAAGAAAATAGTTGAAAGTTTAGTTGTCTTTGTTTGTGCACTAATGAAGCCATGCAATGATACATTTGTCATTTTTGATATGAAATTCTTAGATAAATTAGGGAAGAGTATAGTTAAAGTTAAGACCATCTTATAATGTTTGTTGAGATAAACTAAGAGAAATTTCAGTTTTGAAAAATATCATATCAACATATCTTATAATTTATTTTGAAGTATTGAATATAAAATTTATTATTGATATTAATTTTAAAATATAAAATTAAAAAACAAAAAAATAAATCATTCATTTTAATATATATATATATATATATATATATATATATATATAATAAAATTAAAATAATTCATAATTTGACTCATTTGATGAGTTATAAAAACTAAAATTAATAACATTAGAAATATTTTGATACCCCTTTTTATTATTGTAATAATAGCAAATTAGTTTGTTTCGCAATTAATGTTTTAATATTTGTCAAAATCATATACTTTCCAACCATCTTTTCAACACATAATTTAAAAAATATCATATACTTTCCAACAATCCTTTCAACACAATTCCAAATAAGCAAATAATCCTAAAATATTAATTAAAATATACAATACCATAATACCTTTCACAAATGTCATTGGTCCATTTCCTAAATAAACTGATAACAATAAAATAATAATAATTAGGAATGGAAATACCATTAATTGAACAATTCAAAAAATATCATATACTTTCCAACAATCCTTTCAACACATTTCCAGAATAAACAAATAATCCTAAAATATTAATTAAAATATACAATAGCGTGGTGCCTTTCACAAACGTCATTGGTCCATTTTCAAAATATACTCATAACAATAAAATAAAAATAATAATAAATAGGAATGACAATACCATTAATTGAACAATTCAAAGCACGCAGGTTTGCTAATGGAATCACCAGCTAATCCATTTAAATTGGGTACCCATTTTAGACTCCTTATGAAATTCTATTTCTGTTTTACCAACATGCAAGTCGCTTAAAATCTTCGGTCGTGAGTGGTGACAAGCGTCTGAGATCAAACGCTATACAACCGTGGCTCTGCGACCGAATCCTGCCGAAATGCCCGCACGGCTCCGCTCCTCATCGGCTCTTCATCCAACAATCTGTATTTCAATGAAATAAGAGGGGAAAAACCCAAAAATTTGCGGGAAGACGTATTTCAGAAATCGGGCAGAAGAAAAAGAAGAAGATCTGTAAGAAGCCCTCGAACCGATGCTCCTCGCACTTCCAAGAGTAGGCGAATAGATTGCAGGGATGTTATGCAAGCTAGTAAGCTAACCCTAGCTGAGGCAACCCACCCATTACAGGTGGTCAAGGTGTGGTTAGATCCCAACTCAGGATCACTGGCCTTTATGCTTTTGGATTCATCACCTTCTATATTTTTTGAAGTCTCCCTTCTCTACAACAATCCAAATACCGGCTCCCACATCAGAGGAGTGTTTTTTTCCTGATAAAGCCCAGGACGGCCAACAGGCCAAAAAAATCCGCAGTAGTCGTCTTTTTTATATCCGCAATGCCCAATCGCGCTAGATCTCGCACGGTTATGAGGGCCTGGCTAGTGCGACAGAGCTCGGCTTCAAATCCGAGTTTGAGTTTGGGTTTTAACTGCGTGGATATTGAGGTGAGGGCTTTGAAAGGCTCTGAGTGATCAGGTGATCATGTCCAAGAGGGAAAAAATGCTCAAAATTGGAACTGCTCAGAATTGGTAACAAATATATCGACTAGATAATGTTCGTCATTGCGATATTGGCGTCATGAACGACACTCAAATCCGATTTCAGATGTGAAAAATATTCAAGTTTTAAGTTGCATAATGACGTTCAAAATAACACCTTTGAACTCAAAAATTATGTCATCTTCAAAAAACATTATCAATGGTAAATTTCATTTTCTAATGGTTTTTTGAGGGCCTATCAGAGGGTTCCAAGTGGCCTTCCCGGAGGCTGCCACATGGCCCCAGGCCAAAGGTTATTTGACTGTTTGAAAATTTTGGTTAAGTGGACAGCCCCGACCCAAGCTGAATGCGTTCGGGTCAGTCGGACACGACTCGACCCGAATGGTCACGGGTCACCAGTGAACGCAGCTTCGTGCAGCAGATCGGGTGGAGGTGAATGCATCTACATGTAGGTTTGAACGATGGGCATGTCTGAATGTAATTTTGAATGCGTCGAGTCGGTCGGGCAGAGAACGACCCGACCCGAACGCATTTGGGTCACCTAAACACGGACCTCGGTTGGCGTTGAATGGTGTAGAAAAGTTGTTAAGCCCCGAGACTCAAGACACGGGACCCAGTGACCAAACGCTATGGCTGAGAGCTTAAGCTGTAGCAGAGATTTAAACGGTGGTTTAAAATCGCTCCATGTGGCTACGATATAACATTTATTGCCACAATTTTGGGTTAACGTCAATTCCGCCGGCATTTAATGCGAACCACTCACATGTCACCATTACATTAAATTCCGACTTAACCATCCGGCTAAAATTGGAGCATGCCACAAAATCCGACGGGATTTGGCTATTTTGTCGAACCTATCTCCAGTTTCTCCACATTTAGTGGAGGTTTTTTAGGCAAGATTGGGCGATACTGTTTTGATCATAAATTTCACGATACTAAACCTTTCTGGACGAAATTTTAGTAAATTTCGACTATTCTGAGTATTCTGGAGCCATTGGGATAGGTTGCAAAGCCAACAGAGGTATCTTTCAACCATTTTTACTTTAGATAAGCTTGGAGAGACGTCAGGGCCATGGGGGAAATGGAGCTGCATTGGACTACACTTCATTGTTTTAGGTTGGTATCAGAGCTAACGTTTAGAGCCTTAGAAGCTAGAGTTTCACTCAACATTTATTTTGTGAAAATATATAGTTGATAGTTTGCAAGTTTTGATGCTTACTAGGCTTAAACTCAAGAGAGATGAAGGAAATTGGTTAGTGCACAAACTAATCCACAACCAAGAAGGGTCAGAGAACCACCTCCAAGAGCCATAGAAGAAGCTTCAAGCATATCTTCAAGAGAGGGAGAAGCTCCTGAAGATATGGATTCCAAAGAAGAATAACGGGTATTCCGGAAAGCTTTCTTGGATATGACTAATATGGTGAGGATACTCTAGCAAGAAAGGAATGATAGGCTTGTTGGAGAAGGGTCTAAAAACCAGAAAGAAGGAGAGGGTTCTTCAGGAGGAAATAAAAGTGATGAAAAGTCAAAGAAAGGACATGGAGGAAATGCTGATCCACCATCCCCATCTTCATCCTCTTCCTCTACATCGTCATCCTCAACTTCGGTGAACCAATCTCACAAGTCTAAAACCACTGGTAAAATTCAATTTTTAAAGCTTGATGTCAAATTTGAATTGCCTATGTTTAACGGTGAATTCAATGAAGAGAAACTTGACAATTGGATCAAACAGTTGGAAGTTTATTTAAGGATACAAAACCTACATGATGATGACACCAAGATACAGTTAGCCTCATTGAGAATGGATGGAGCAGTATTGGTATGGTGGGAAGCGAAGACCAAGCATGAAATTAAAAAAAATGGTGAGATCACTTTATCATGGGTTGAATTTATTACTGCAATTAAAAAGAAATTTTATCCATTAGCTCATTTAAAAAAGGCTATCATGAATTGGCAAAACTTTAGACAACTTAAGGGACAAAATGTGCAAGACTAGCTGAAAAGGGTTAGTATCGTGAGAATTACAAAGTCAAGATACTTTGCTGAAATATATAGGTGGTTTGCACAACTACCTTAAACATTATATCCTTATGTTCAATCCTACTATTCTAAACGAATTTTGTGTACAATCTACACATTTAGAGGATAGAGGGAAAAACACTTTTGATGAGGGTAGAAACAAGCCTTTTAAAGGGAAGAACAAAGATAAAAATTTTAAGGGAAAAGGCAAAAATAATGCATCAATCAAAAAAGAGGGTGAAAAATTAATATGTAAACATTGTTCAAGAGAGGGCCATGAAGAGAAAAATTGTTGGAAATTACATCCTGAAGAAAGAACTCAGTTTAACAAAAACAAAGGAAAAAAGAAAATTGCAGCTACTACAACTACACCACAAGATTTAGGTGATGATTCAGGTGACGTAACCAAAATTGTAGCCATGGGTTTGAAAATTATGAAGGGAAAGGAAAATGAAACTAATCCAAGCACTAGTACTTCAAAATATCATGTACAAGCTGCAAATGAGGAAGAAAGAATTTAATTGTTCCATGTGAGGGTATTATCAAAACATACAAAATTTGACACACTGTTTGACAGTGGGTCACAAGAAAATCTCATATCAGAAGACTTGGTCAAACAGCTTAAACTTGAGACCATTCCACATCAAAAACCTTATCCACTTGGTTGGATATGCAAGGATGCAAACATACAAATCTCAAGAAAGTGCATATTGCAATTCGCCATAACTACACACTTTATTGACACAGTTGAGCTTTCTGTAGTATCGTTTGATATATCAGGAATTGTTTTGGTAAGTCCTTACTTATTTGATAGGAAAGCGATCTTCCATCGCCATGAAAATAAGTATCATCTCTTTAAAGATGGCAAGGAGTTCATTGTCAGAGCACATCACAAGAAGGAAAATATAGTGATGGTAAATGCGGGACATGTAAAAAGGCTAGTAAATTCTAGTAAGAGTTTTGTACTTCTTATGGTTAAGCCCAAGGTTGATATGAATCATGAGTCATTTGAAAATTTTGATTCCAAGCTTAAATCATATTTATATTATGTAGTTTATGCACATCATGAGATGTTTCAAGAACCGACAGGTTTACCTTCTAAAAGGGAGATTCAGCATGAAATCCATTTACATCAAGATTGTCCTCTTCCTAACATCGAGATGTACTGCATGTATATCATGGAGAATGCTGAAATCAAGAGGCAAATTAAAGACTTTTTGGACAAAGGATTCATAATACCAAGAACTTCGCCATGTGGGTCACCGATAGTGTTGATTCCAAAGAAAGATGGAGTTTGGCGCATGTGTGTAGACTTTAGGGCATTGAACAAGATAGCGGTAAAGAATCATTACCCACTTCCAAGGATAGATGATTTATTAGATTAGCTGAAAGATGCTAAATATTTCACTAAGTTAGACTTAAGTAGTGGTTATCATCAAGTTAGAATTGCAGAAAGTGACATTTGGAAGACAACATTTAAAACCAAACAGGGACTCTTTGAGTGGCTTGTTATGCCATTTAGTTTATGCAATGCACCTGCAACTTTCATTCGGGTAATGGATGATGTCTTACATCATTTTCTTGATGATTTCTTTATTGTCTACTTAGATTACATCTTAATTTTCAGCAAGACTAGATAAGAGCATGTCATGCATGTTAAGAAAGTACTTGATATTTTAAAGAAAAATCAATTATTTCTTAAAATGTCAAAGTGTGAATTTGGAAAGGCTTCTTTGGTTTATTTGGGACACATAGTAGGAGGAAGTGCTTTGAGAATTGATCCTTCCAAGGTAGAAGCCATTTTGAATTGGCCTACTCCCAAATCCATTACAGAGTTAAGAAGTTTTTTGGTACAGCTCAGTATTGGAGGAAGTTTATTTCTAACTTATCTACCATAGCAGCTCCTATGCATGCAGTGACTAGCGTGAAGCATGCTTTCCAATGGGGAGGAAAGCACCAGAAATATTTTGAGTCTTTGAAAGAGAATATAAGTTCAGCTCTAGTCCTTGCATTACCGGACTTGAGACAACCATTCGAGATTCAGACCGATGCTAGTGATTACGCCATGGGTGCAGTTCTCTTACAACATGGTAAGCCTATCACATTTCATTCTGAGACATTTAATGGTGATGTTTTGAATTATCCTACATATTATAAGGAGTTGTATGTGTTGGAACAAAGTGTGAAAAAGTGGAAACACTATTTGATGGGCAAAGAAACAATTTTTCATACAGACCATCAGCCTTTACAGTACTTGTAGTCAGAAAGTAAATTGCAGTAGTCATGACATTTCAGATGGATGGGTTTCCTACAACAATTTCACTTGGTAATAAGGTACAAGAAATGTATTTACAATAAAGTTGTTGATATGCTTTCAAGGCCTATTATTAGTGCTAGTACTTTACTTAAGAATGATTCTATTGTACATGAGAGCTACATTGAACAGTATGCATAAAATGTTGATTTTAAGGATGTGTATGTTAACTTGAGTGAAGGGAATCATGTTGAGGAGAATGATTATCATTGGCACAATAATTTTCTCTTTCATATGGGCAAGTTATGTATACCATAGGAGGGGGAGACTAAGCATCATGAGAGAAGTTCATTCTTCTCTTATTGTTGGACATTTTTGGGTAAGAAAAATGGTGGCACATTTACAGAGGTATTGTTATTGGCCTCACATGGTAGATAGTGTTTCACGTTTCATTAGAGGTTGTTCATTATGTGCTACACACAAGCCTAGCAATAAGAAGCTTGGTTTAAATACGCCATTTCTGATACCTTCTAGACCATGGGAAAGTGTTTCTATGGATTTTGTTGGAGGTCTACCATTATCTAGAAAGCAGCATGATTATCTTTATGTAGTAGTTGATTGATTCAGAAAGATGTGTATTCTTATTTAATGTAAGAAATCTATAACTGTTGAACAAACTGCTGATTTATATTTTCAACATGTATGGGTTCATTATGGCTTGCCTACTTCTATTGTTAGTGACAGGGATTCTAGATTTGTTGGGAATTTTTGGTCCAATCTATGGAAGATGATGGACACCAAGTTGAAGAAGAGTATTGTTTTCCATCCAAAAAAAGATGGCCAAACAGAGGTAGTGAACATAACCATTGTACATCTTTTGAGGGGTTATGGCAGGAAGCATCCCAATCTTTGGGATGAGCACTTGCATTACATTCAACATTCTTACAACCGTGCCAAGCACTCTTCTACAAATACTTCACCTTTTGAAGCTTACTTTGGGTATTTGCCTAAGTCACCTTTAGATTTCATTCATGAGAAGGATGTGGCCATTGATGGGCATAGTGACATTGAAAAAGCTCGTATGTTCATTGAAATAATTCAGCTCATACATCAGCAGGTTCAAGAACAGCTTGAAAAAAGTCAAGGCAAGTACAAGGCGAGGCATGATAAGCACAGAGTTGATCATAAGTTTCAAGAAGGGGATGAGGTATGGCTGCATATTAGTAAGAAAATAATGCAAGGAGAAGGTAAAAAACTGAAGCCTCTTTGTTATGGTCCATTCAAGATCCTTAAACAAGTTGGAAATAATGCTTTTCAATTAGATTTTCCTTCATATATGCAAATGTGTTCCGTTGTGAATGTGGAAAATTTACGTTTGCATGAACCTCATTTAATTTCTGATTATGAAAGTGATATTTAGCTGCCATCCATAGAGGATTTCTCACCAAAATTTTTGGATGAGTTGAAAGAGGATGCTATCCTTGACAGAAGGACACACACTTCGAGGAGGGGAAATGTTGATTATGCTCGGGTTGGTCTTAAAGGCAGCAAACCGAGTAAGGAAAAGTGGATTTAGGTGGAGAAGGTGAGGGACCTGTACCCTCATCTTCTTAATAGGTACTTGAAGGCTTTTGGGGTCCAAAAGCTTGCCAATGGGGAGGTGTGATCAGGTGATCATGTCCAAGAAGGAAAAAATGCTCAAAATTGGAACTACTCAGAATTGGTAATAAATTTATCGACCGGATAGTGTTCATCATTGCCATCCTGGTGCCATGAACGACACTCAAATCCGATGTCGGATGTGAAATATATTGAACTTTTAAGTTGGACATTGACCTTCAAAAAAACACCTTTGAACTAAAAAATTATGTCATCTTCAAAAAAAATTATCAATGGAAAATTTCATTTTTTAATGGTTATTTGAGGGCCTATAAGAGGGTGCCACTTGGCTTTCCCAGAGGCTGCCACGTGGCCCCAAGCCAAAGGTTATTTGACTGTTCGAAAATTTTGGTTAAGTGGGCAGCCCCGACCCGAGTTGAATGTGTTCGGGTCAATCGGGCACGACCCAACCCGAACAGTCACAGGTCACTAGTGAACGCAGCTTCAGGTAGCAGATCAGGTGGAGGTGAATGCATCTACGTGCAGGTTTGAATGATGGGTCACGTCTGAACGTAATTTTGAACACGTCAGGTCGGTCGGGTGGAGGACGACCCGACCCGAACGCGTTTGGGTCACCTAAACACAGACCTCAGCTGGCGCTGAATGGTGGAGCAGAGTTGTTAAGCCCTGGGGCTCACGACATGAGACTCGGTGACCAACTACTATGGCCAAGAGCTTAAGCTGCAATGGAGATTTAAATGGTGGTTTCAAAACCGCTCCATGTGGCCATGATATAACATTTATTGCCGCATTTTTGGGTTAACGTCAATTCTGCAGGCAGTTGATGCGGACCACTCACATGTCACTGTTACATTAAATGCCGACTTAACCATCCGGCTAAAACTAGAGCGCGCCACCAAATCCGGCGGGATTTCACTATTTTGTCGAACTTAACTCCAGTTTCTCCACATTTAGTGGAGGTTTTTTAGGCAAGATTGGGAAAACACTGTTTTTATCATAACTTTCAGGATACTAAACCTTTTTGGACGAAATTTTAGTCAATTTCGACTATTCTGAGCATTCTAGAACCATTGGGATAGGTTGCAGAGCTCATAGAGGTGTCTTCAACCATTTTTACTTCAGAGAAGCTTGGACAATAATCAGGGCCATGGGGGAAATGGAGCTGCATTGGACTACACTTCACTGTTTTAGGTGAAACCAAAGTTATTATTAGCTTATTTATACCTTCTGAATTCATTTTTACAGCTGGTTTGGTCTGTTTAGGCCTTTTTCTCACTGTATTACCAATTTGAGCATCATAATATATCAAGGACATGCCCATTGGGAGCCTTGGACCTAGCAGATGTAGCCCAGGAGGGGTGAACTGCCTCATCATGTTACTTTGTGTTTATGGTGAAATTATTCTACTGTGTAATTTAGATTCAAGTTGTTAAACAATAAATTTAAACAACACTCACTCACACTTAAATTCATAAACGGTTACCAAGAACACTTTGTTTTACTTGCAAGGCCTTACAAACACTTTGCACACTTAATTTAATGGAAATGAATACTTTGAACAACACTACAAATACTTTCATTTTCAGATCACTGAGGGTTTGACAAAACTTGGGATTGTGGAATTGGTACATGAATTTTCGGTGATGATTACGGCGTCAGTGAATCTATTGTCTCTGTAATCGGCTTATGAAGGGAAAATATGGGTCATGGTTGGCTAGCTCAAGCATGATCAAGGGAGTTCTAAATTGAAGGACGAGGGTTTTGAACCATGAATCTAGTATGTATTAGTTTGATTAAGTGTCGTGTCTTTGATTGCAATGGTCGGACAAGCAAGGGACTTCAAAATTAAAGGGCGAGGGTTTTTAACCTAAGAATCCGATATGTATTAGTTTGATTAAGTGGTATGTATTAGTTTTATTAAGTGTTGTGTGGTTGATTGCAATGGCCCCGTTTACTCAATTCAGCTTTCACTTCAACATATGTTGTTGGGGTAGGACAAAAGCATCATGAACTTCCTTGTATCAAAAGTTATTGTGGCAATTATGTTGAAGTCACAGGACATGGAGACGATGTTCCCGTTGTGGTTATAATGGATGATGGTATAAGAGGGTTGTTCTTGAACGGTATCGGTGTTATAACAGCTTTGACAAGAGCGATTAGCAACGCAATAGACCTGCTCAATCTTGCTGGCTCAATCCATTTCTAGCAGGAGAAGCTGAGCATTGACTCAACACAAAATATATAGAATCCCATCACTTAAACATGCAAGTGCTCCAATGATATCAAGGTTTCAACACTTGAGATCTCCTCTATGTTTTCACACCCATGAAAGTTAAGTTTTGGGAGACCACAGAGCCTTACAATTTTCTTGAACTTCTTACAATGGAGTGACTAAAGGTATTGAAGGTTAGGGAAAACACCTTGAAAGTTTGGGAAAATACCTCCATGAAACACGCATTTTTCCAATGTATTCAACTCTGTTTTTGTTTCTCCTTCAACACTTCTAAATGGAAGATCGCGCAGTGGACACCCAGTTACCTCTAAAAATCAGGGTTACCTCTAAAAATCTGAGATTAAAAATCTGATGTTGTTCATCTTTTGAGGTAAATTTTCTATTCCACAGTTCTCTAGGTCAAATCTGTCAACCGAGTCAATTTTCCAAAGGAATCGGGCAGGCATTTCAAAGCTAGGCAAGTTAATATCGTCAACCACATCAACTGAGTCAAAAGTCCAAAGCAGTCGGGTTAATATGCTTTTTTGACTGGTTCATTTGTTTATGGAGTTTAAATTGATAATTCGTAGATGAAGAGTCATTCATTAAAATAATTTTTATCTCAATTCAAATTTTAAGCTCAACTCAAAAACTCTAGGAGCTCACTATGCTTTAGATCTATATATATTGAAATTATCACACACGAAAGTACTACAACCAAGACTACTAGTGAATTGAGCAAATTCGATTCCTTATTTTTATCTAGAATGAATATTTGCAAATTTATTGAAATTGTGTATATAGTTATTTTCTATACTTTTGTTTACATAACATCCTCTTGAATCCTCCAGCGATAAAAAATATATGGCGTTAAAAACTCAGGGCCATAATCTAGCGTGAGGCTACTTGGTGTCTTAACACATCTCGTTGGTGCCACAATTGAAACACTTTCCCAAGAGCCACAATTCCTTCAAGTTCCTGAGATAAACAAGCAAATATGGCAGCATATCTAAGAAAGGATCTGGTAGCATACCTCTTGAATCTTCCAGCGATAAAAAAAGATATGGCGTTAAAAAATCAGGGTCATAATCTAGTGTGAGGCTACTTGGTGTCTTAACACATCTCATTGGTGCCACAATTGAAACACTTTACCAAGAGCAACAATTCCTTCAAGTTCTTGAGATAAAAACTCAAAGATGGCATCATATCTAAGAAATAATCTGGCAGCATATATTTTATATGTTCCTGACTGATATTATTATAAGTATTTTAATTATTTTGATGTTTATTAGTATTTTGATGTTTATTTTAAGTACCATCACTTATATTACGATGAAACTATTTCAGCATCACAAAAGCTCTGGGTATCAGATGGTCGCCATTCGATTCACTTACTGTCATTTCCTAAAGTGGATGCGTCTCATTGTGAGGTTGACAAGGATATTTCTGAAAAGAAGTCCCAAGAGCTCTCAGGTTTGTCTGTACAAACTCAATGACTAAGGTGATATTGGTTCCTTTTTGAGGAAAATTCTTGTAGTCACAGTATTAATATCTTAGTTAACATGCCAGTTTTGTATTTTTCAATGCATCTACGAAACGAGTTAAATTTTCATAGAGAACACATTTAGTTATAGAGTTGAATGATGCCATTGAGTTAAATGTTTGGGACAGTGGTAAGAAAACATTTTCTTTCATTTCCAGCAATGATGGATAAGACAATATGATTTTCAATAGAGAGAACAGAGTTGAATGATACCATTGAGTTAAATGTTTGGGACAGCGGTAAGAAAACATTTTCTTCATTTCCAAAAATGATGGATAAGACAATATGATTTTCAATAGAGAGAATAGAGTTGAATGATGTCATTGAGTTAAATTTTTGGGACATCGGTAAGAAAACATTTTCTTTCATTTCCAAGAATGATGGATAACAAAATATGATTTTCAATAGAGAGAAGAAGATTGAAATATATTTCCCTACCAATTCTAATTTGATGTTTTATTTCTTTGGAGGCCATTCAAAGTTCTCAAAATGGTGCTACAGAGGCTAAATATATTCTATTAAAAAATATGGCATATTTATTCACTAAGATTTGTATTGGGAGTTGTGGCAGTTGACCAAGCAATGTTTCTCAGTGAGCCTGTTCGTGCCATATCTACAATGTCTGTAACTACAACATTGGTATTAACACAAGGTAGGAGGCAACATTACTGATTAATGGAAGTAGGTGTAGGGTAAACCCAATTATTACAAGATTTATAGTTAGCTTTTCATATTATATGCATTTCAGTACTAGCCCCATTTAATTTTTGGTTGGTCTTATGATTTGTTCTTTCTTGTTTTGCAGCAAGTATTACTGCATATTCTATAGCTAGAAGTTGATACCTCATTATTAATTGCAGTAAATGGTAGATATGGAGTACTATTGTCTCAGTGAACTCATTTTTAATTAGTATATAATGGCGTTTTCCTTAAGTTTTAGTGATTCACTTTTTTATTGATTTTTATTTTTGACATTGTTTCCTTTTAAAGCCAATTCAAATATATTAATGCCACATTATAAAAAAACTTGGATGTCCTTTTGGAACATATTTTAGTAGTTGATCATGTAGTTTTTATTAAATTCTTCACCTACCAATCATCAGGACAAATAAATATCGGGACAAGAAACTATTGTTGATTTTATAAAGATGAAAAAAATCAATAGTAGTGTCAACGATAAGCTTTTGTCATAAAAAAAAACTAGGAAATGATAAAATAATATGCTACTAACTATGAAAAATGCTGAAAAGGGGTGTGAAATGCTCTCCGCATAGTCAACATATTGATTATGGACATGCTCCACTTGCTTCTTTATATGAATTTGTAGAAAGTGATTATTGACAATTCTGAGACCGTTTTGAATAAGCTTAATTTGACAATGAGAAGCCGTGAAAATCTCTCGGAGAATACTTCAGAGGACTGCATTTTAGAGCATATAGATTATGGCTCTATTTTGAAACACGTCATAGAGAACTCCATAAGTGGGAGAGAAATTGATATTTCCAACTCAAAATCCTCTTATAAGATGGGAATCTCACCGCAGCTAGATGCTCTTCATGTTAGAGGCCAAGTACTAGTCAATTGAAAAGTCCTTTGAAAATTAACATTTTAGGAACAAATGAAAAGTTACATTTAACTTTGGGTGAACAGAAGTAGAGTTATATTTAATGTTTTCATAGAGAAGGTAAGTATAAATAAAATTGATTTCAAAATATCATATATATATATATATATATGTGTGTGTGTGTGTGTGTGTGTCCTGGAACTTGGGATGCAATGAGAGTTTAGTGTAAATGTTAATTTAAATAAAAAACATTATATTATATAATAAATAGTAATGTACTTAATAATATATAATAAATATTAAAATTTGTTAGTAATAGTTTTGACGTATAAATTATGATTAAAATAGATAGCACATCTAAGTTATAAATTTAAATTTAAGTAAGTTTAATATATTAAAATAAAGTAAAATGATTTATAAATTTTTAACATTATTTCCTTCTTTCAAATATAGTAGTTAAGAATTGTAACTTTGAATTGGTGATTGCAAATTCGTGCAGAAATACCATAAATGGATTACACAAAAGATCATAAACAGATTTTCTTACCAATAATAGGAGATATGGAAAACCATCTTAACAAAAATGTTGCTAAGCTAGCAATCGAATTAAGCCATAAAAAATCTATTGTGGCAGAGCTTGGGTGGTGTAAAGAACATTGTGAGAAGCTACATGATATCACTTATTATGATCTGATTATTCACTCTTGCAGCAGTTATAATAGCAGTGAAACAACAAATATAGCAGCCGCAAACCAATCCTTCGATTCTTCAATGATAATGTCAACTCATTCAAAAAAAAATCCTTTTACTTATGTCAAATGATCAAGACAGAAAGAACTGTAAATAACAATGCATGAAGAACATATATGGCTGAAAATCAAATCTGGAAATCGAACAATTTTTGGGATAGTTGAAAATTTGCAGGTTGGGTTATTCAACCCACTCAAATCAACATAGTTGGGCAGATTATTTGAGTGAGGAACTCTCATATAATATAATATAATAGTAGTTTTGATTCATTTTTTTGTTGTTATTTCTATTACAGGTACATTTTGATCAATTTGTTGAACAAGGGAAAGTTCTTCAGAATTATGCATCTATTATAGAATTTATTTTAAGGTTGTGCCAATTGTGAACGTCTTTTTCTTGTCATGAGGTAAGTTCTACTTTAGAATTTCCTTCGTAAAATTATTTTTATTGTTCTTTCTAAAATTATTTTTATTGAAAAACATTATGTTGAGCCCCAAAGATCAAGAATTTTTTTAATTGTGTTATGAATAGTGATATGTTAGAATTTGTTCTAATTTCTATGTTATCAACAGCTAGGGTGATATGCAATGATAACAGCTGGGGTGATACACAACAATGTTCTAATTCAAATAAGATGGCATGGAATTTGCTCCAATTTCCACTCTATCAACAACTGGGGTGATACACAACAATTATCTGATATGTATAGGCGGGCAAGGTGTTTTCTTCTAGGAAGCCAAATGTGAGTTAATGGAGATTCAAGTTCTGTACTTTCAAAAGCTTACATTGAAGAAGTGGTCAAATAAATTTGTAACGTTAAATTAGGAGAGTGCCCGATCTATCTTGAATGAGTTGACGATGCAGTCATGGATTTTTTTGTACATCATATTTGTTATCACTGCCTACTACCAAGCTGGTGTATCTCTTTGGGTGGTGGCTGTATTGCTTGTGTTAATTATAGTTAGTTCTCTTTGTATGGCTAGATTAATTTGTTTGTAGATTATTGTTTATTATTAGATTTTTGTGCAAGTCAAGCTACAAGGGTGTCACACTGAGCTAACTCCATTGAGTTATTTTTTTATCAAGTTAAAAATAAGGGCTTGCATGATTATACATTTTACAAGGATTATGCCATTATGTGTTGAACATTTTAAAAAAATCAATGCCTATAATACAATTTCAAGGACTGCCATAACTCTTCACATAATTCTTTAAAGGGTGCTAGCTCATTGGAAAAGCACTTTCCATGCAGGAGGTTGGTGGTTTGATTCCACTGTACCCTAACATGAATTATTCAATGATATTGTATATTTTTTTAATTAAATATTTTTATATTAATTTATTTTAATGGTGAGATATTTTTTCTGGATTCATTGTTTTATATTGTCTCTAAAGAAAAAATAGATAGGATTAAAGACATTGTCTCCATAAAGACAATATGTTTTTAATTCCAACTATTGTCCTTGGAGAGACAAAATAAAATTGTCTCAAGTTAAGACAATTTACCCAAAAATTATCTTAAAACCCCCTTTTGTCTTGTAGTGCCAATATTGTCTCTGGAGAGATAAAAATGCTTTTGTTATATATTGTCTTTATAGAGACAATATTTTAAGACAATTTAATTTTTAGACAATTTAATTTGAGACACCCACTTAAAGACAATATCTAAGACGATACACAAGTTTTCTTTTGTCTCAAATTAAGACAATTTATCCAAAAATTGTCTAAATTTTGTGTCTTAAAACCCCCCTTATGTTGTAGTGTCAAATAGAAAAATGAAAACAAATATATTTTAAACACGTAGCAAAAAAAACTTATAAAATAATCTAAGAATTTTGGCAAAATTATGAAACAATTTGGCAGAATTTTTTGAAATTTTGGTTTACTGATATTAGAATTTTGGATGTCTATTGTTTTTTTGATGTTGATGAATCTATTTCCACAAAAAAAAAACTATTCAAATACTACAACTATATATATATATATATATATATATATATATATATATATATATATATATATATATATATATATATATATATATATTTACCAAATTCCAAAATCAAGTCACACAAAAGTAATTCAAACAGAAAAAACCAGCAAACAAAGGTTTTCAAACAACTATTTAATAGATAGCTCATTATTTAAAAATAGAAAGGCTTGGTTATAAGGTTTCCAAAAGTATTGGCACACACAATGTGTTTCAAATAGAAAAATCCACAAAACAAAGAAATATTATTTATGCGTTAGTTATGTGAGTTGTTATTTAGTTTAACTTAGTTAAGTGAGTTAAACTCAGTTGTACTAGTTGTAAATAGTTGTAACTAAAGATACACTAGTGAGAGATGAGTGAATTAATTATTTAATCAATTCACAAGCAATATCTCACATGCAACTGAATAAATACTATTGTTAACTACATGCATGTTAGATCCACTGGAGACCCAGTTGAGAGGTAGGTGAAAGGGTCTGTTTGACTATCAGTTGTGACATTAGTGGGTGTTCAGTTGAAACCACATACACATTGTATATGCCAATGAGGATTGTGCAGTCAAGGCAAGACAATATTGAATTCATTCAGGATTGTGATCAGCAAGGATTACGCAGTGGAGGTAGGTTGTCAGAAGGCAGTAAATTGGTGCATGTTTATGCCAATTTTTGTATGATAGTGTGAGATGATTGCATATTGTACTAAGAGCTCTTCAATTAGAGTTTTGTATGAGATTGTTTCATGATACATGATATATACATAATATATGATAGTGGGGTTTTTAGCTTTATTCTTTCTTAGTAAACACTTTTGTGTGATGTGTGATTTATCTTTCTTCATGTATTTGCAATTGGCGATTAAATTTCCACAAAGATTTAAGTAGAAGGATTATGTATTTAACAGTGGCATATAATTGTTATATCAGGAGAATCCAGGTAATACATAATTGTATTAAAATTTCTACATGGTATCGGAGTGAAGAAGATTGCAAAATTTTAGTAGCTGAGTTTTGTTGGTGGAAACAATTCAAATTTACTGCAAGAATTTCTTAGTGCAATAGTTGAGTAAACATCGAAATGGATTTCAATGGATTGCAACTATAGTATGCACTCGAGGGTAGCTCAAACTACATTGCATGGAAGGACAGGGTGGAAGCAGTGCTTAAAGATAGTGACTTGAAGGAGTTCATCGACAGCGATGTTCCTAAACCCTCTTCAACGGATGCTGCTGTTAGGGTCCTATAAATATAGGATTCATAATTTTTGAATTGACTTTGATAATATTGTAAATATGTACATACCTTGATTTCTGCAAGTTGTTTTCCCATATTTTGAAAAATGAAAAAATAATAAAAAAACCAAAAAGAGGGTAAAAATTCCTAAAAGAAAGATAAAAGGACTTAGAAAAATATAAACCCCAAAAGAAAAAAGAGATAAAAATAAGACCTGAAAGTGAGCAAGTCCAAATTCCATTTATTTTACTTTTACTGCAAGAATAATGATTATGTGCAGAGTGTCAATAAATGCCATAATCCATGATCAGTTAAACTGTTTAATCTTAACTTTTCATGTTTTCAATTTCATGTTTTAGATATTGAATAAAGATTTTTCAAATAGTTTAAACTTGAAAAATCAATAGATAGGTAGGAAATAATGAGGAGCACAACAATTTAATCTGAGCTCTTGGATGAAAAAAAGTAGACTTAGATAGTTTTATGCTTTGAAATAAAAATGTTTTAGGGTTGCAAGCGTAAATGCACCCATGAAAATGAAGTAAAAATGTTAGAAATAAATTTGGGTAGGTATAAAGCAATTGAGAAATCATGTAATAAAGCATCAGCAGGAAAAATAACTAATTTCCCCTCCCCTATAAGTATTCAGTATTCTAAGCTATCAGTCAAACAGGCTCAGAGCATTTCTCTGACTTAGGTTGGGACCGGACCCAAGACTCGATGATAGGTTAGTTAAAAATATTGAGTTCTTATGTTAACCCATATTTGTCATCATTCACCCTTCATTCATACATTAAAACCCCTTTTTCCTATGTAAAGACACATTCTTACATAGTAAAATTTGTAACCCTAAAATAATTAACTTCATCCCTTCAAAATCATTCATAAAACCCTCAAATTACATTTATCCTAAGTATTAGTGAAGTAAATATAAAAATGAGAAATGCTTTATTTTATACTAAACTTAGAGATAATATGTCTTTTGTTTTCCTTTTTCATATTAAATTTTAACCTATTTTTATTAAATCCCTAAAACTACACCTACCCGTAGATATTAATTCCCCTATATCTAAGTAAACCCCAAAAAACCCACTATTATAAAGTTTAAACCTTAGTTTAAATATCCCATGTGTGCAAATAAACCCCACCCTACAAATCCCTTGGTCTAAACCTATCGTTATTGAAATACCCCTCCTCTATTGTTTGAAAACTATTAAAACGTTTAAAACTATATAATATATAATAACCACGCCCACATATAAAATTTAAAACATTTTACAAATGTTTTAAAATAAAACATTCCCCCCACCGCGCCATCGTATAAACCCAAGTTTTGAATTAAACCAAGGTCTATTCATAAGGTTGAAAAACCATTGCCGCATAACACACCTCGATCCCACTACTCTTATCCCAATGCAACTCCCGAACTAATCTGGACCCTTCTCATCGAAATGGATAATCCAACCACCAAACCTGCACGAAATGGATGGTCTTAATATATTCTCTCTCCTCCACGTGCCCTTCAAACATTGGATCGCATGGGTTAAGCTCAAAACTGTTTACCACCGAAACTCTGCGCGATAACCACCAGTTTTTAATCCGTTTGAAATTCCGAAACTGCTTCTCTCGCCTGATGCGACCTGCATTCAATGCCAAATAATACAACCAAAATAAATAATAAACCTTTGAAATACATTCATTTCATTCTCTTCTTGCACGTTTAAACCCTCTGCAAATCTTTCCCGACTGTAAAACACCCATATCAAGCCTTTTTCTGCCTGTTTCATGCTTGAAAAATGAAATATTTGCCCTACAAGCCTTTGAACACTGCTCAAGAGCTGTACATCACTCCAAATAATTCACAGAAGTTTCCAACTTGTTCAAAAAACCTCAAAATCATTCTGAAGCCCGATACCTGCATTACAACAGGTATTTTTCTAGAATTTGAACCTGCAATCAAGCTGAAAAACCTTTTTAAAGGAAGCAAACACATTTAAAGTTAAAAAATCAATTAAAAACTACCTAAAAGTCCCAAAAATAGGCCAAACTATGGAAAATTTTTCCTAGAAACCTTGTTTCTTTGTTGTGCACTATTTCAAGAAAATTATGAGTTTTTCACAGTTTAATAGTCCATTTCAAGCTCTAAAATAAGCCAGAAAGCCTCTGCAGGTACCCTGAAGCGCTATTTCTCAATCAAGTACTTAAGAAACCCCTGTTTTATGTTTTAAACCAACTCTCAAGCCTAATTGAACAAAAACCCCGAAGAAAAGCCTATACTTTGCCAAATTTTCCCATTTAAATCTTTGCTAAAAGTAAATTACTTCTGCAAACTATCTAAACTTGCAGAATTAGACCAAAATGCCTAAGAAGCAGAGTACAAGAAATCCTGATGGTTACAAGAAATCCAGTACTGTGACCACTTAAAGCCATTATCACCTCCCTGCATCCAAGGTTTCATTAACAATTATTTTGTTTTGCAGGTCATTAGCAAAAGGAGAATTTGGATAAAACAATATAATTACTAGTTAAAGATCTATTTTACTCCAAAAGTTCACAAAGAAAAAAAATTTAAATGATATTACTTAACAAAATATTCGAGGCAGAAAAACAGAAAGAAGTCATTTATGCAGAGAAAGATAAATTTTCACAGTGAATGGTAAAAGTGAAATAAGAATTCACAGTGACAATGAAAACATAATAGTCAAAGAGCATTAGAGTTAAAGTGTATCAGGTGAAAGTCATAGTGAAAGTTTAAAAAAAGTTACAAAGCAATCAAGGTAAAACAGTAAAAGAAAAAAACATAGGCAGTAATGGTTAAACAGAGATAAAAACAATGAAGTTTATCCAAAATGAAACTAAAAATAATTAAAATAACAGTAAGGTTAAAAGATGAAAACAGAACAAGAAGGAACATTTTTTCAGAAATTTCATGTTTAAGTCATTTTTTTGCAGAAATTATTATGACCAATCCAAGATGAATTTTGCAAAACTGAAGGATTTTTATGTTCTTAAGGTGTCCTAATACAAAAAACTCTCTCACTTTTCTAACTGCCATTATGGATTTTGGAAATATTAAACAAAATTTGAAAGCTCTTTTTACAAAAAATTCCTGTTAAGTCATCAGTTTTCAGAGGATATTGTGGCCAATGAGAAATACATATTACAAACCGGAAGGAGGTTTTTGTTCCTAAGAGACCCATCTACAAAACCCTATCTCACATTTTACACAGGTATTACATAATGAGAGATACATGCGCATATTTTCAGCCTATTGTTCAGACTCAGCAAAACTCTCTTTTACACATATGTTTGCAGAGCCTATTGTGACCAGTTGGAGCAGTATTTTAGGAAACTGAGAGAGGTTTATCTCAAAAACATATTTATCTACCATAACCTCTTTAAATTTTTACATATCTATTTCAGATTGAGAAATAAAAACGTATCATTGGACCCCAAGTTTGCAGAATTGTTGGAGCAGAATGCACAAACAAAGGAGACAGTTAGTGACTTAAATGCCTCATCATCAACTAAGAGTTGAGATCAAATTTGAATTCTCCTCTTAGTCATCACCTATCCATAAAAAATAGTGCCAAATATATTCATTAGTTTTGAGTGTCCTTTACTTAAGTTCTATTTATGTAAAATAGTTGGAGATATTTGTAAACCAATCTTGATATTTTATTTTATAATTTGTATAAATACTTCACTCTTTGAAGTATTTTGGTGGAATAAAATTGATGGAGATTACTATAGATATTTGTTTTTGACTTGAAGGCTGTGTGTGTTGATTTTGAGTACTGGATCAACTATTTGACATCATACTTCAGGATCCCTGTGAAACGCTATCTGGAGTGAAGTGTACTCTCTAAACTTGTCATTGTATCTTTATTTTTTACATGCATACATCTGTGTTTAAATTCTAAATCTGAATTTATAACTAGGAGTATTACTACAGGACATGTTAATAGCACCTTGTTTTTAACTAGTTATCATTTCTTTGTTTTCCTCTGATTTCTGGTGTAGGGAACCCTTAATTGCTCCCTCTCTTGTTTGACATATATCTACTGTTACACCATTTTTTGGTCATCTAACCTACTATCATTAGATGGACCCAAGTACACCATATAAGACCAATTTTACCCTAAGTAAAATTGCTTTCACTATGTAAAATAACTCAATAAAACACATTTATTAGGTTGTTTATGGTCTAAATAGGAAACCCCAAAAGGAAATATTAAACAAACCTATATTTGTTCGATTTTCTCGAGAATATTAATTAAGCAATAATTTAATTAATATTCACGGTCATTAATTAGATAAATCTTTATTTATCTTATTATTTTCTAGGAATAATTATTTAAATCTTATTTAAATAATATTCCTTGTTAAATATATTAAATACTTACATAAATAATTAAATAAATCATTATTTATTTGATTATCCTTCAACCACTTCCTTAAAATGATAAATAAATCATTTATTTATTTATTATTCACAAATAAGGGATTTGACCCAAGTCAAATACCTTTTCCCTCCAACAAATATAATAAAATATTCCATAAAAGGTGGATCTAGATTTGGTTAACATTATTTTAATCATGCACCAAGATCTAGAATGACCCAATATTTTGTTATAAATAGGAGGGTTTTTCCTACCATTCTTCACCTTTTGTTTCCTATTAGATCACTCTGGATCTATACACTTGGTCACATTTATATATTGTTTGCTGTGTGAGCTCCCTTTGAATTCTATCTTTGTCTGGGTTTTCTACACCAACAAGAGAGAGAGATTCTAGATTTGAATTGTTGAGGACTTCCAAGAACCCATCCCATTGAGGAGAACTGGATACGCCTTCTTGTTTTCCTCCAAGGTGCCCTTAATACAAAAATTCTTTCAAAAAACATTGTTCTTGTCTTGTCTATTGGATGTATGGAGCAAACCCTTAATTTTACTGCTTAATGTCTTTCTATGCATAGATCTGGTTTTTTGCAACACTTGTCTTGATCAATTAACTGCAGATCTGAAGATATTGGCAGCCACATTTAATGTTAGGGCTATAAGTTATGCGTAGCTAAAGTGGTTTTTTTTCGTACGCTTCGACAAAAGATTCATACTAACAATTGGCGACTCCACACGGGTTTTATTTTACGAAAGCTGTCGTTTTATCTATTCCTGCATATCCAGCTATTTCAGACCCTAGGGTTTCTCTTAAATTTTCTGTTTTCCCTATTTTTATGGTGTTTTTTACCCCTAAAACCCTCAAACAGTCAACTTTTTAACTTCCGTCTATTTCTGGCCCTATTGCACAGGTGACCGACATCAGCCGCAGCTGAGACGACAATTTTTTCTAAAATCTGCCGCTGAGAGTGCCGGAAGTGTAGGTCGCACTTTTTGGCCCAAAAAGTGCGTCCTGGGTCGCGGAAAACAACCCAAAAAGTGTGACCTGAGCGAAAAACAGGTCAAAAACTGCGACCTGGACTTTTTTCTGGAATTTTTCTGAAATTTGTTTGAACCTCTATCAGGGTTGTCTGACCTCCGTCTCCACCTGTTTAGACCTATTCTTGCTCTGTTTTACTCAACTAAGTGGGAATCTAGCCCCCTAGGGCCTTAGTACCCTCCACTTTTTGTGGAAGAGTTTTAGTTGCTGTAAGTGTCTAAATTTTCAGAGTTTTCAGCCATTTCTTTTTCAGATATGATACCTCCTTTTCAGATCCCTTTTAATCAGCTCTTCTCTCTTTCAAATCACCTCCTGAAGTTTTGTTTGGATCTACCTTTAGGGCCTCCTTCTTGTCCCTTCTGCCTTTAGCTGATTTCCTCCCTTTTTCCAGCCACCTTGCCTCTGCCTCTTGGCTGTGATCTGCACCTCTTTTTCAGCAGTTTTCTCCTTTAGATCCCTGTCCCTTTCGACCCTAGATCTATTAGCCTCTTTTTAGTGTGTTTTGACTAGATTTTTTCCCTCTTTTAGATTAGTTTTGAGAGACCCGCCTTCTTGGGTTCCATCGATGAAATAGTAGCTGTTAATTTTCTGTTGTTTCAGCATTATATATTGTTTTTGTAGCATTATTTTCGGTTACGCAACACACTTTTTCTCTTGCTCTCAAAACGAAAAGGGTTTAAAAATTAAAATTAACGCACGCCACACACTCACCCTAAGTGAAGAAGAGCCTGGTTTACACCGCCAGGGAAAGACTTTAAAATCAATTGACACTGCACCTTTCTGCCCTTGTTTCAACATTGTAATCACTTGATTCTGCACCTCCCTACCTTGGTTGGCCGTTCTTCTTTCCCTTGTGCCTTGTTTGTGTTGTCACCATTGCGCCCCCAAGGCACACATCCCGGAGACTTTTTGGCCTTCACCCTCAGTTTCCAGTCGGTCGACCTACTCCTTCTCGCCGTCGTCGAGTTAGTCCTCCTCCGAGTCCGCACTCCAACTCCTCTTCTGATTCATTGGGTTCTCCTTTTACTTCCGGTTCTCCCCCTGTCACCTTCACTATGTCTGGTCCAGGGCCTAATGCTATCGGTAATCCCGACCCTAATGCCGGGACTGCTACTAGAGGAACCGCCATAGGAACTACTTCGGCTGCGCCCTTGCTCCCCTTCATGGTAGGCCTCAACCTCCCTGATTTGGACCGGTTGACAAATGACCCTATACACCATGACGCTAGTTGGCCTGCTATGCCGACAAAGCTCCCTTCTGACATCCCCAAGTTTGAAGGCTTTGCTGGAGAAGATCCTTCAAATCATGTTCGATCTTTCCACATGTGGTGTTCATCTACCTCCATTACCGATGACTCTGTCTGTCTTCGGTTGTTCCAACGAACGCTTACAGGCGCGGCTTCTAAGTGGTATGTTGATCAGCCCACTTCCTCTCATACCACCTTTGCGACTCTTTCCCAGGATTTTTTTATCTTACTTCCAGCTTCCCCTTCGTTATGAGACTGGTATCGAACTTTTGACTTCTTTCTGTCAATCATCTGCGACCCGCCTATCCGATCATTTCCAGGAATGGCGGAGAAGAAAGAACCTATGTCAATCCCCTAATTTCGAAGACCGTGTCTACATGGACTGGTTCCTTAGATCTCTCTTGCCTCCTATGATCCAGATTTATGCAGGAACACAATAAACATATAACCATAAATACAGAGATGCAGCGGAAATAACACTTCATTTCATTAATATCAAAGAACTGAAATTTGCTTACAGACAAGATGGAAATAAAACTAGCTAGGGCGCTGGTAGCTATCTCTGAGAAGAGATGTGGCGGCTACAGGCCTCTGAACTGTGTTACAATGAGGCTCGAGGGCCTATTTATCATTTAGAAACAATGGGAAATCCTAAACAGCCAAAAACCTAACCCTAGGAGATGAAGCACCAAAACTATGGGCCTCATTTGGGTAAATTGGTGTTTCAACTTCCCAGGGGCGTAACTTTGGCATACGATCTCCGTTTGACGCGTACCATACCTCGTTAGAAAGATCTATCCGAGGACTACAATTTTTTCCTTCTCAACCCCTACAACAGCAGTCACCGCCCCCTTAAGCGTAGGTGGATGCACAACAGGGATTCGTGGCTACCCAACCACCTGATGGACAGGTGGCCACTCAACCTTCCCCTTTTGGTTCCTCCAATTACCAGATCCTCATGATGAACTCTGATCCACCTCTAACCGTAGACCTTAACCTTCAAACTCGGTCTCGCCAGTACCCCACACCTTCCGCTCAGTCTGCCCCCGAGTCCCCTTCTTTAGGTTCTACAGAGCCTCTTTCGACATCTAATGGTCCCTTGCATATCCCTCAGCCCAAAGTTGAGGTTCATACCAAGATCCCTAAGGGACCATTATGCCGAAATGCTGCTTCTGGTCAAGCTGCTCATTCGTATAGCATAGTAGATGATTTGGCGCAGTCTCCTGCTGCCATTTCCACATTGGAACTCCTCCAGTTGTGCCCTTCCCAAAAGAAGGCTTTGCTATCTGCCATGGGCGTTGTAGATCCTGCTGATGAACAAATGATTGTTTTCGACGCCCATCAATCAGAACATCCTCCCCTTCCTGCTTTCGTTGCCTTCCAAATCCCAGTCAAAATCTGGAACGCTAACGTTTCCCACTGTATAATTGATGAGGGGGCATCCACCTATGTGATGTCTGCTTCGGTTTGGAAGCAACTCGGATCTCCTGAGTTGGCCCCTTCCACGATCACCCTTCGAGCGTGGGATGGCCACGCCTCCCAGCCCATTGACCTCTTCCGTAATTTTCCTATCACTCTTGCGGGCAAGACTGTTTGCGTTGACGTCGAATTCATCGACGCCCCTCTAGATTACAAAATTCTCTTGGGGCGGAGATGCACCTATGCCATGTCTGCTGTCCCATCCGCAGTTTTCCGCAAGATGTTTTTCCATCATAATGGAAAGATAGTCACCATTGACCAGTTGACATATCATGAGCCAAAATCTCAGACCTCCCTTGAGACGACCATCTCTTCTGTAGCCAATAAGAAAACTGTCGATTCCTTGACCAGTGTCTCTCCCGGCGTCTACAAAGACTCCTCTTTTCTTGGAAGTTTCCCTGGTCTTCCTCCTCCTCCTATCTCTGACCCCAGCTCATCGAATGTTTGCATGATGCAATCGTCTCGGGCTGCTCTCAAGGAACCTGCTTCGGCTAGTCAGCAACCACGCTCTCCGTAACCTGCTCCTATCCCTTCACCTGTAGCTGGTAGTCATGAGTCTCTTTATCCTCTTGGAACGGTTCCTCCAAGCATTAGCCATTTAGGAGCCATCCCACCTGGCCATTACCCCTCTGGTCAGATACCGTTCCTAGCTCCACCACCAGGATTGTCCACGGTACCTGTCATGGCCACCCTCTCTCTTCCTAACATGACCCTTGGGATTCCCGTATGGTACCTTGATCCTCCAGCCCCCACCTTGCCCGGTCAACCCAAACCTTATATTGCTTTGACCCCGGTTCAACCAGTCCCCGGACTTCTCCCGCTGCAACAGTGCCTTAGTCACCTCAACAGGAACCACCTCCTGTTGCGACCGCTTCAGGTAAGAAGGGCAAAGCTCGCAAGGGAGAATCAAAGGATAAGGCTGCCCCTACAAACCCTGCCCCTCCCTGGCCTCCAAAGCATACCATCCAGTGTGCTTTGTGTGATGATTTCGGTCACACCACCCATTCCTGCCCTGACTTGCCTCATCTCAAGCCCATGGTTATTGTCGCGTTCCTTGAGTCCAAGGTCCCGGAAGCCTCTATTCCTTCCGTGATCGCAATCAAGAACCCCAAGACTATTCACACCAACCACCCCTGTGCTTTGTGTGATCTCCATGGCCATTACACCCACCTTTGTCCCCGCCTTGAGGACTTCCGCACCTCTCTAGCCGCGGTCCGCCAATTCGAGGCCAAGCACAATGAGTCCACCTCTCCCCTATTTGTGTGTTTTTCTTTGGCAGAACTACCAGACATGCCTGCTCCCATTGACATTCCCCCTCTTGATGTCGAGATGACGGAGCCTTCATCCACCATTTTCTACTTATCATCATCCATGAGACCCTTGGGGAACATTCCCTCTGAATCCTCCCCTGTTGTTTCGCTTGACCTTCCTTCTGCGATCACCCTAGGCTCAACACCGGTAGATCCTTTATCTGCTTAATTTTCTGTCACTCCTTGTGACGATGTGCATGTGAACCTCTTTTCTCATGATGATGAGCCAGGTAGCTTCGCCACGTCAGGTGGTCTTTCTTCCACCAGTCACCCCATCTTCTATCACGATGACGACATTACGGATGAAATCCCCACCCCTAACTTTATCTATTCCCCCTTACATCGAACCCATGCATTCGAACCACATACACCTTGTGGCCATTACATTGACACCCAATATTTGGGTAAGGGGGCACCCATATTCGAGAGACCAGGAGAATAAATTCTCCAAAACTCTCCTAGTGTATCTGGTCGTGTTGACTTTAGTACCATTATTCTTCCACATTTCGAAGAACCTCTAGAGTCCCATATCACTTCAGATCACTCTAGGGATCATACCCCTTATTGTTCCCTCATCTTCCATCAGCAACCCAATCTCTTGGGCATTGTTGTTGACCAACCTATGGGTTTTCTAGGAGAGCATCAGTTCATTATCTCCAAATCCTCTCTTTGGGGTAGTGACACCACGTATGCCAACCCAGAAACTTAAATTCCATTTGATTCCTATATGCAGTACCAGAAGAGATTGGTAATCCTCCATTCCCTTTCTCAAACTGCATAACCATAATGAAAACAAATGGCGCACCACATCATTAAAATGTGTTTAGATTCCCCTTTTTCTAAATACATTTTGGCATGACCACAACATGCTTGGGGGCACCTATGACCCTCAACCATAACCCTCCTCAAAATCTAATTTCTTCACTTACAACACTTGTACTTGGGGCCCCACTTTGCTTCCTTACTTGTCTTTGTTCGTGTCAGTTTTCGTCATGAGATACCATCTTGTACTCATGTTTTTATGGTCCCCAATTGGACCTTTACTGTGTGGCAGCACCATCACGTCACCCTTGTTTAGAGCATCCAAGTTGAGTCATCACCGCATTCATGGAGTCTATCCCGAGTCCCTTTGTATCTCGCTATAGTCCTCCATCCTTCATTGCTCGGTCCCTCTCTCGTGTCGCACATTATGGCCTTCAGTCCCACTGTCCCCTATCCCTCATGATATTGTGTCAGTCACTGCCATGTCATTCATGCATGTCTTCATCTCCATTAGCTTGGAATCGTCCAACAATCCCAACAGCATGCATAATGTCAGGTCTATTCCCAGTGAGATAAAGTAAACTTCCTATCATCGATCTATACTCTGGTTGATTCACTGTGGGAGAATCATCATTAGAACTGAGACTGCATCCGGTTATCATTGGTGTACTTACAGGTTTGCATTCTTCCATGCCATACTTCTTCAGAATTTTCTTAAGATATTTTGCTTGAGATAGGAAAATACCATTTGCCTTTTTATGCACTTGCAAGCCAAGAAAGAATGTTAGTTCCCCAAGTAAAGACATTTCAAATTCTTGCTGCATGACAGAAGCAAATTTTTGACTCAAAGATTCTTCGTTGCTCCCAAAAATGATATCATCAACATATACAACCACAATCAGTAGTTTGTCATTTTCAACTTTTGTGTATAAGTTGCTATCAGCAGACCCTTTTGAAAATCCTTGTTGATGAAGATATTTGTCAAGACGATAATACCAGGCCCTTGGAGCTTGTTTGAGACCATATAGAGCCTTTTTAAGTCTACAAACAATATTTGCATCATTTCCCAAAATGAATCCTTCCGGTTGTTCTATATATACTTCTTCTTCTAGATCACCATTAAGAAAAGCAGATTTAACATCCATTTGATAAACTTTGATTTGTCGATAACTTGAAAAAGCAAGAAACATTCTTATGGCTTCAAGTCTAGCTACAGGAGCAAAAGTTTCTTCAAAGTCTATACCTTCTTGTTGAGTATACCCTTTGCAAACCAGTCTAGCTTTGTTTCTTACAATATCCCCATTCTCATTTAACTTGTTCTTGAAAATCCATTTAGTTCCAATGACATTTTTATCATGAGGTCTTGGAACCAAATCCCAAGTGTCGTTCTTCTCAATTTGAACAAGTTCTTCATCCATGGCTTGCCTCCAACATTCATATTTGCTAGCTTCATTGACATTGTGTGGTTCAATTGTGGATATGAGTGCCAAATGATTAGAAGATCCTACAAGAGTTCTCCTTGTTCGTACACCAGATTCCTTGTCACCCAAAATTTGAGATTCGGGATGATTCTTTTGAACATATCTGGATGGAGCTTTTTCAGATAGATCATCTTCAGGTTCTTCATTGGATCCACTGTCTATATCATTGCTATCTGATGTAGAAGGCCATATGTCGCTATCATCTTCTTTTGTTGTTTTTTTTTCTTCTTTAGGAGCTGCAGGAGACTCATCAATAACAACATCAATACATTCAACAACCCTTCGAAGCCTTTTATTGTAACATGTGAATGCTTTGCTTGACGATGAGTAACCAAGAAATATCCCTTCATCTGATCTAGGTTCAAATTTGCCAAGCTTTTCATCATTATTTTTGATAAAGCATTTACTTCCAAAAACCTTAAAATGCCTCACAGTGGGAGAATTGCCATACCAGAGTTCATATGGAGTTTTGTCACTATTTACCCGAACATGAGCTTTATTGAGAATGTTAACTGCTGTATGTGCTGCTTCACTCCAGAACATGTCAGGAACATTAGAATCAGCAAGCATAGCTCTAGCCATTTGAACAATTGTTCTATTCATTCTTTCTGCTACACCATTTTGTTGTGGAGTGCCTGCTACAGAGAACTGTCTTTTAATGCCACGTTGTTCACAAAAATCAAAGAATTCATTTGATGAATATTATCCTCCTCGATCAGATCTAAGACACTTGATTTTTAGATCTAATTCATTTTCTGCCAATGCTTTGAAGCTCTGAAATTTTTCAAGTGCTTGATCTTTGTGTTTAATGAACCCTATCCAACACATTCTAGAGTAGTCATCAATAAATAAGATATAGTATTCTTCCCCACATAATGACTTTTTCCTCATAGGTCCACAGATATCAGTATGAATGAGTTCAAGAGGCTTACTTGATGATCCTTCTTTGGCATTAAATCGTACTCTGGTCTGCTTACCGAATTGACAAGATTTGCATATGGTACTTTCCGGAAGATTGACCTTGGGAAGATCACGAACAGCTTGAAGTCTGCTTGCTTTGTTGATTTGAGAGAAACTCAGATGCCCCAGTCTTCTATGCCATAGCCAATTTTCTGAAGACTTGCTTAAGTAACATTGATCTATGTCGTTTAGTACATACAGGTTGCTTGGATTTCTTTTTCCTTTTATAATGATTTTACCTGTATCAAGATCAAGAACCACACAATCTTTGGAACTGAAGACCACTTCTGCTCCTTGATCACACATTTGACTAACACTTAACAGGTTATGCCTTAATCCATCCACATACATGACATCTTTAGCCTTCACCTTTTCTTTTAGAAAAACTGACCCTTTTCCTTTAATTACAGCAGGAGTATCATTTGCAAATGTAACTTTCTTTTCTTTTTCTAGAGCATTATAAGTATGAAGTTTGTTTTTGTCACCTGTCATGTGTCTTGAGCACCCATTATCGATATACCATTGATTTTCTTCTCCTTCCGCAAATAATGCTATCCCACAATTTTCAACTGGTGGTTCTTTCTTTTTCCATATTTTAGAGCTTGAGGGAACATGTTCTTTTGGCTGGATCTTGTTCTTGCATTCAGATTCTTCATGGCCAAAGTTATTACAATAAGTACATTCAACTTCACTTTGAAGAGGAGAAAAATTTTTATAGGTATTATTCTTTGGTTCAGTATCCAACCTTTTCTTTCTTGCTTCTCTTGTCATGATGGTTTTATATGCAACACATTGAATAGCTTTATGACCAAAATTGTGACAAGTGAAACATTGCCCATTGAAGTAGAAATTTATGCGATCATGGAATCTTCTATTTGAATTTACCTGTTGGTTGTAGTGTCTTTGAAAGCTATCCTTGTTAGTGTTCCTTGAATTGAGATGATCCTGCTTTCCCTGTAGAGATCCTTTATTCCCTTGCTGAGTGGCTGAATGATGTAAACCACCTGTAACTTCTTTTAGATAGTTTGGTGCTGAAGTTTGAGAAGATTCTCCGGTATATCCAAGACCTGTCTTTATAAGAGGAGAACGTTGTACCTTGATGATCTCATCTAAGGTTTCATATCCTTTAGCAAATCTAAGATTCAAGGTTTTTTCTTTCTCAACTTCTTTTCTTTGACTTACCACTTCACATTCTAGTTTTTCAATATGTTTCTTTGCTTCTTCAAGCTGCTTTTCAATGGTCTCTCTGATTATCTTTTGTTCTTCTAAGTGTAGTTTGAGTTGATTATTTTCTTCAAGAAAATCGTTTTCCTCTAGAGCATCCATAAAAGTATCCTTTTCTTCTTTTTGTTCAAATGCCATGAGAATTCTAAGATCTTCTTCACATTCTTCCTCACTATTAGATGACTCATCACTATCTTCATTAGCATAGTAACTTTTCTTAGAGCTAGATCGGTTCTTATTCCTTCTTACTACTTCTTTTCTTTTATAAGGACATTTTGCAGCATAATGACCAACTTTACCACACTCAAACATTTGAAGGGAAGCTTACCTTTGAATCTTCCAGTACCTAGTTGGAGCTTTCTCACGACATTTGCTTCTTCTTCATCGGATACATAGCTGGATTCTTTGACAACCTCCTTTTCCTTTCCTTTTGTAGATGCCTTAAAAGCAGCTTCTCTTATTTGAGAAGGACCTCCTTGTCTCATTTCAAAAGCAGTCAGAGTACCATGTAATTGAACAATAGTAAGCGATTGCAGATCTTGCCTTTCTTCAATAGCCGAAACTTTAGAGTCAAATTTTGAAGTCAAGGATCTTAAGACCTTTTCCACCAGAGTAGTATCAGTTATGGTTTGTTTCACCCAAATTTCTCATCCGATTTACAATATCATCTAGACGAAGAAAGAAGCTGGCAACACTCTATCACTATGCATCTTCAAATTTTCATATCTAATTCTAAGAGTTTGGAGTTTTGCACTTTTTATCTTTTTGTTTCCTTCATAGCTTAGAATGATTTGTCCTATATTTCTTGTCGAATGTAGTCGCATCACTTTAGCAAATTCTGGTTCAGACATGCTTCCTAATAAGACATTGACGGCTTTGGCATTGATTTCATATTTCTTCCTTTCTGCTGCATCAGTAGGAATACTTGCCAGATACTGATAACCTCCTTCCACGATTGCCCATACTTCTGCACTAAGACTTTGCAGATATGCTTTTGTTCGTATCTTCCAGAATAACATATTATTTCCATTGAATAGAGGTGGATTTATAGACATTACCCCTTCATGACTTCCCATTGCAACGGATCCCCTTCAAGTGATCAAGCTCCTGCACAAGGACCGCCTCTGATACCAATTGTTGGGAAAAATACTGATAGGGGGGGGTGAATCAGTATTTACTGCATAATCAAAACTTTTTACTTTTTCATTCCTTAAAACCCATACGCTACTTTCCTTCAGTAAACTAGCGTATATACGCGGATCCCCTTTATGAAACTAGCGTATACACAGAGATTTAGATCTGTCATTAAATCTTCACTTATATTATTCCATCATTCATTCTTGAATGATTTCATCTTGATAAGCTTTATGTGCATTAAAAGCCGAATAAGCATCACCTGGCTTATCACACATGAACACCAAAGATTTTTTGAATTGGAAACCCAAATCGGGGAGAAAACCACCATTACGATTGCTCGACCTTCAATATTTTATTATAGAGAAAACATCTTACAACATATGTCTTTTTTTAGCGCCGAACTTGGCCGACACATAGGCACCCACTGTGGCTAAGTCTGACCTCTCACGGAAGGAGCTCCAACCCACCGACTCGTTTTACCGGCCCTACTCACCGGAAGGAACTCACGGGCTTAGATCACCGTTGACCAACCTCACGGAATGGAGCTACAACCCCCTTAGGCTACAGCCTTGGCTTCTCGGACCACGGACCTCGTCAATTTTCACACTGGATCCAACAACTTCAATAGAACACCACTTGCAGGCCAAATTTCATCATATTTCCAGACTGGACCCTTTCCAAACTTTTAAGCACAAACATACATCACCAACAGATACTTGACAACACAGATCAGATAGCAGAAACATAGCAGAACAGATCAAATATTTCATACCCTTTGCTTCAGCAAACCCTAGTTTGCATACGCGCTTTCACTTCACTGATGTCGCGTATATACGCGCTTCCGTCCACACAAACCAGCGTATACCTCAGTGTATCTTTTATTGCGCATACGCGCTTTCTCTTCGCTGAAGCCGCGTATATACGCGCTTCCTCCGCGGCGAAGTAGCGTATAGATCTTCAATCATTACAGAGCAGCATACTAGATCAGATATTCAGTTTAGATCTACCCTTTTGCTTCAGACAGATGTTCGCCTAGATGCTCGCCTCATCACAGATCTAAGCCTTCCATAATCAGATCTAGCAAATACAAGAGCAATTCAGATCTAGATCCCCTTCTTCATCATTGGTACATCATACATTCAGATTTATCATTCAAGTGTAACCCTTTCCATTCAGATATACTTCAGAGAGAAGTATTCATTCAAGCTCAGACATCTTGCACCCACACTCATGATTTGCACAATGAATTTCTTCTCCTTATATATTATCCTTTTTCAATACCACGGGTCAAAGCAATACCATGAGCCTTCAATACCACGGGCCAAAGCAATACCATGAGCCTTCAATACCACGAGCCAAATCAATACCATGAGTCTTTAATACCACGGGCCCCTGTTTTTGCACTTTTTGAGCGCTTTAGCCCATACGCGACTTGGCACGTTCTTTTCCGCGTGCATACGCGACTTCCCCTAGGCCAATCCGCGTATACCTAGAGACATACTCTTTTTCATCATAGAATCTAGCACATGCTGAAATCCTTTCTTCATTGCCTTAGTGCCACCTTTGTAGAAACATCATATTTTCTTCATCAGGAACATATTCTCTCAAGCACAACTTCATCAAGTAAGTTGTCATCATCTTCATCAAGTGGGTTGCCTTTCAAGGACAACACTTAGCATCATATTGTCAACAAACATCATATCACATCAGATTTACATCATTTACCAAGTCCATCAAGTCAAGAATAACTTCATCAGGTGGATTGCCATCAAGGACAACACATGTCAACAATCGCATGTCTTCATCTCCATTCAGTGGGTTTCCATCAAGGACAACACTCTGCATCATATTTCCAACAGCTAGAGGATGACATGTACGACATCAGGAAGTGGACCCACATTGATAGAAACAGAATTGTAAATAAGTGAAGGAAGGGAATTCCAATTTGGTATAATATAATAATAATTGTCCATTGAAGCCATAATTGAGTCCATATCATTAACAATAGGAATAATAGGACTATAAGAAAGAATAACATGCTTATTACCTAGAAATGTAGGAAGAAATATCCCATTCATGTCAAGTGATACTTGATCGAAGCTCAAAGTCCCACCCTTTTCCACCGATCAAAACATTCCCAACTTTTGATTAGAACAAGGGAAAAGCCAAAACGATAAGGATAATTAGCCATAAAGAGCCCAATTGCATGAAAAACCAAGCACCTGAAGGGTATACCCCAATATTCAATACGATTTTGAGCAATATATTCACCCCAAATTAATTCCACCTCAACAGGTAGCCCTCCAAAAAAATTCACTTCCACAAGGATACAAGTAATCCTTTTATCCATGTAACCCATAAGCCTCTCCTCCAAATAATAAAATCAGCCAATATAATTCCCTATGTCCACTAGAGCCAACCGAGACCAAAAAAACATAGGAAAGCCAGGTGGATTATCCAATATCATCTTCTTTAATGGCACTTCCCAAAATGGGTTGAAGCTAACGTGCCAAGGATGAAGCGATAGGAAACTATGCCCATTGATTGAGAAAAAATACATAATTTTACGGGCATTGTCAACATGAAAAAATGAAAGTAAAACCTACCATTGTAAATTAAAATTATCATCGACCTATAATTGATAATCGACACCCAATTATTCTAAACCCAATTATTCATATCGAAATGATTCAATCTTACATGAACCCACCACTCAACCAAAGGCCTCTATTGAATATCCACAACCCTATCTGAAAAGATGTCAATTCCAAAGGTCAATTTATACAGATCACCTGCAACCTTAACTGGTTTATTTTTTTACCATGAGATAGTGGAAGCAGAGTATGGTGCACCTGAGCATAATGAAGATCATCCAAAAATGAGACAAGAGGAACCATAATGAAACTTCTCGGTGCATGAATGAAACTCAGTCAAAATAGCACTTGGAAGAGGTTGTGAATATCGACGCTTGACATCCTTGGGTTCACTGAAAAGCACCACATCCTCAGGAGAGGGAAGCTCATGCATAACACTAGCAAATTTCATCATGACCTTGAAGCTAACTATCCCCATCCTTTCACAATAATATAGTAATCTATATCACTTGTGAAAACTGGTGGAAGAGGGTGAGAAAATACATGCAAGATAAATGCAAAATCAAATATTAGACAAATCCAAGATCACCATGAATATTATTAAGTCACAAAATCCAAATAGGTGACCACAACCGAAAAATAGTGGGAGAAACCATAGCAGACACAATGAAAATTCCAATTTAGCTTAAACATAGAAGGTCCAGTCATAAGCCCCTCAAGGTTGATGAATGGAAAATAGTTATCACTTTGTCTATATATATCCAACGAATATTCCACAAAGCATAACATATCAAATAATTACATTGACCAATGAATCTCAATCCCAAGAAATAAATGCCAATACCACACCTCCCAATTAGGATAAAAGAATAACATCTAATACAATAATGAAGAATAAATGTTGAATTGAAGGCCCACCTAATCAATACCATCCAAATAAAATATCAACATTCACCAAGATAATATAGGGGAGAGTCCAATTAAAAAATAAGCATCTATGATAGAGGGAAACTAATCTAGAGTCGCAAAAAAACCAGACCAATAATCGCTTCCAAAATTATATAATATTGATAATTCCATAGGAGCAAAAGACAAACATATCAATATACCCACAATGGTCTCACTTGGATAAAATTATAGCACTACCAATACCCTATAGAATCTCAGTCAATACGACTAAGTTGACCATACAAAAAAATGACAAATGATAGGTATAAAGAGACTAAAATTTTGACCAGACCAGAGTACAAAGGGCACTTCTAGATATGTGGTTTGTATGTGGCTTTAATTTGAGCTTGAAATTTCACTTTAACATTACCTATCACATAAAAATATTATGATGGGTAGAATTTTAGCCTATCCTCCATTTAATGTTAACATTTTGACCAAACATCAATTTATATGAGCTGAAAATTTTCATTCTATAAGGAAAAAAAAATCATGAACTATTAATTGGATGAAGGAAATTTAGCTATTTAGAACCTACCAAGTGATTATTAATTACAAATTTTAAATTGCATATATTAAAAACTCGTCAATGATACCTAACTTGTTAGACACCTAATTTGTTAGGGTTGGTTTGGAGGAATTCAAACAATCATAGAAGTCTAAGAGACCTCTTGGAAGATGAAATCCAAGGGCCAGTGAAATGTTTTAATATGTGTATTTATGAATGAAATAAATCTCATGTTTCATCTAATTGTTACCTATTTTCATGACTTTTTTTAACATGGTTAGAGGTCTGTGTGACTCCTTTATGCCATCTACTTCATATTTAGCATCTAGCTATTTTTGTTCTCATCCCTCTCTCATATAAACCTAAGTGTTTCACATTTTTGTTGTCTATTTTTTCTCCTTTGAGTTGAAGCACTTCTGTCAGTCCCACATTTTGTACATACGCCATTTTCTTGTTGTAATGCTCGACCTATTCCACCGACTACATCAACAAAGTAACAATTTCATTTACTATTATTGAAATACTTTAATGTAATGCCTCCATCCATACTTGTCACTGAGATGGTTTGTCTCGTACCTAGCTAGCACAATTTGTGTAACACGTGACTAATTTCTATAGAAAAATTTAGCATGACACTGACCTTTCGTTCATTCTCTGTCATTATTGTTGTATTTGATTAAGTTTTTCAAACCCTTTTCAAGGTTATTTCCACAAACCTTTTCATTGCAAATAACCACGTTAGCAAGGTTCCATGTGAATTGAGGATTGAGTATGGAAGTGGTTCAGCTGTAGTTCAACAATATATGTTTTAACCTTGTACATAAATTACCTGCAAACAAATTATTAAAATAAAAAAAAAATAAACAATGGCGAGAAGATAAAACAAATATACACAAATATTTTCCCCTGGATCCCAAAACCAGGACCACCATATTGATTTTCATTATATTCCTTTCAATGTTACAATATATATATATATATACATGTTGAAGCATTCATAAACCCCAATCCATTAACCCTGGATTAGAACATAATTGTAGTTCTCTTGACTAGATCTAAAAAATACCATAAGAAAAGAACCATCATTCCCAAAACCATGTGCAAAACCTATGCACAAAGCCATAGTTAGGTCTTCCCACCTATTATAGGGTCCAAAACAAATTTCCCAAGGCGCTACCCGAAACCCCGTGTAGGGGTGCTACTTCCCCCCTACAAACCCCCTGACATAGGGGGCTTGTCACCCTCTGTTGTGCCCAACACAATGAATAGGTGAGTTGTTGCCCCTCTTTGACCCCCCATGTGTGCGACTATTCGTGCAAAGAATATAACACACACCCAACATTCTCCCACTTGTTTTTTTATTTTCCACACATGAGGTCACAAGAGAGCTTAGTCATTGGTCCAAATTTGCAACGCCCATTTTTTATATACACTAAGAAAACTTCTTAATGCTCACAGACTTCGTCAATGCATCTGCAACAGTCTTCAAAACGTCCACCTTTACCAACAACACCATTTTTTCCTCAAAAATATCCATCACAAAGTTTTACTAAACATCAATGTGCTTTGTCTTTGAATGATAAGTAGGGTTCTTAGCCAATAAAATTGAATTTTGGCTGTCAAAGTCTATCCTTATAGCTTGTTGTACCAACCCCATACTTGAACACAATATATGCAATCAAATTTCTTCCTTGCTTGCATGAGTGCCTGCCATTAGGGGAATTTTGAGGTCTAAAATGGGCCTCCTAAGAAAAATGTACAACAAAAGTAAACTTTATAAGACCCAATAGAATTCAAGATCATGATTTGAACCATGGGGGATGATTCACCATTTTTTAAGTAAAAGGGTAAAAAAATTAAAAAATAATAAAATAATAAAACTACTTTCTCAACTCGTATTTTCAACTTATCTCCCAAATTTTTTACTCAAATTTTGAGTAGGAGTACTCGTTGGATGAAAAATTTTATTCCTCATCCAAGGAGTACCCATGTTGCATACTTTTGATGGACCCTACTACGTGAAAAATGAGAAATAAATGAAATTGCAATCACGTTTTTCATGTATTTCTCATTTTTTGTGTAGCAGGGTCCATCGAAAGTATGCAACATGGGTACTCCTTGGATGAGGAATTAAATTTTGCATCTAACAAGTACTCCCGCTCAAAATTTGAGTTAAAAAATTTGGGAGATAAGTTGAAAATACGAGTTGAAAAAGTAGTTTTTTCTTTTTTCCCTCTAAATTTTGATGATGTCATCAAATCTTATTTGATTTTTCCACTATTATTTTATAATTTTCTTAGGAGGCCCATTTAAGACCTCAAAATTCCCCTAATGCATGTATTGAACCTATGCAGTTGAAAGAGACACTACAAAATGACTTTTTCTCATACAAATGATTGCTCCTCCAAATAGGTTAATCACATACCCACTTGTAGATCTTCTCTGATCTAAATCTCCATCGCATTCTGCATAAACAAAGCCACGAATGTCTAAAACTATATCTAAACTTGGTCTTCCTTGGTATTACATACCATAATCACTAGTGCTACTCAAATACCTGAAAACATGCTTCAATGTTGTCTAATACCCCTTCCCAGGACTTTAACATAAACCTTCTCAATACTCCCACTGCATGTGTAATGTATGGTTTAGTACAGGCTTTTGCATACATCAGGCTATTGACTACACTTCCTTATGGAACATGGGGCACGTCCTCTTCCTCTTCTTGTGTCTTGGGACATTGTTTAGTAGATAGCTTTACACCTACAGGAATAGGAACCTTCACCGGTTTACTATCCTGCATACTAAACCTCTGCAGTATTGTCTCAACATACTTCCTCTAGTTTAACCAAAGCTTCCTCTTTGCCTACTATAATTTAATTTCCATGCCCATAACATAGTTTGTAGCACCAAGATACTTCTATTGAATTTGGATGAAAATTGGGTCTTCAAATCATGGATAATTTCTTTGTCAATTACAATCAACAACATATCATCCACATACAATACCAAATAAATAACACGATGTGATGTTCCTTTTTTAGAAATATCACAAGTCTGTGCCAGAGATGGAATGTGGGGGAAATTATCGGATATGTCACCTTCTAAAGAAGGGTGAGATCCAGAGGCTTTCTGGCCCTTTGCACACTCTGTCTACAGATATGTGAAATTTCCTAGTAGGAATGACTAGCATCCCAAGCCTGGAAAACACATTTTCCAGAAGTTGAGGCAGCGGGATTTGATCCCTGGTCTAGGATCCTTCAAATATATCTATCTGGAGCTGAAATCCTGAAGTGGATTCAAAACAAATCCTTCTAGGAGCTTGAGACAAGCCTCCTTCACCTGTATCTTTAGAAAAAGGCCCAATGAAGAGGGCTGCAACAACACTTTGCTCAACAAGGAAAATGATTGTGTTATTTCTAATGAGCCATGTCATAAGAAGATGAAATCAGCCTTAAAATACATATGCAGCAGAAAATGTAGACAACTCTTGAGAAATCTATTACTCAAAACAAGTAAAGAGCCTCAATGATACATGTGCATAGAAATGGAGAAAACACTGCTTGCATAATCTTATTCTCATCTAAGACTGCGCAGTCTATGGAGGTACTGCAGCAGTAAATACATAAAAATGAATGATACAAAAATGTAGCTCAAATAAGAAGGGGTAGCAAGGCTTCAACCCTTGAAAATACACGACAAAAATCCTCTATAAGGATTGGATGAAAACTAGACAAAATGGCATTTTTACCAAAATGCTGAAGTTGCTGGGCAGCTGCTGCAACTCAATAGAAACTGGAAATGAAAGGAGCTTGCTGAATATGATGCCTTTGTTGAAATAAATCCTTTGTTCAATCCTCTATATGAAAGGTTGTTCCTTTCATAGAAAATCTCACCACCCACCAAAATGCTACAACCCTCACTGCAAATACTCTCTATGAACTGCGAAGCCAAGGAATAGGGATGCTCTTCTACTGATGGAAATGATTGGCCAGTTACGAAGATGATGGATTGAAGATCAGAAACTCCCTCACTGATCTCCCAAAGGAATGGAGACTCCCTCCTCTGAAATACAATGCCGGAAGTGGTTTTGAGAAACCCTCCCCTGCAACACCCAGCAACACAACTCAACCACCAATGGAGACTGTGCTGGAGCTGAATGGAATGCTTTGGCCTCAAGCCAGAATATGGGGAAAATGAAGAAAAAGCTCTTCCAAGAGCTACTCAATGGAAAAGATGGGATTCCTACTCAGGAACACCCAGTGCTAGGAGCACTGCATCTCTGCTAAACAGCTGGAGAATGCTCTTGTCTGAGAAGACAAGAAAAATGATAATCAAAAGCATGAATGAGAATGGATGCTTCATTCTTATTTTAAACAGGTGAAAGGTGCTTTTCCATGGGCCCCACACCTTAGGGTTTCCTCTCTAGAATGATCTCCTCCTCATGCAAACTGCGCTGGCCCACCAAGGGAATCTTATCTTCTCTATCTGCGCAGTCACTTGGCTTCTTCTAGAACTATCCACCTGAAAATTGTCTCCTTTCACACATGGGGTGTGAAATCCAGTCCTTTATTGACCCCTTTTCACATTATAAGGGTTCCTTATTTAGATTTTTATCATCAATGGGTTTTCCTACCCATTTATTCTCCTCCTAAAGCAAAAACAAATTTTTTAAATGTTCCATAAAATTTTGGAACATTACACATGATCACTAATTAATTTAAAATACACACAGTGTTACAGGGAAAATGACCTCCTCATCAGCTTAGAGGAGAAGGAAACATGGAAGGAAGAAAATGACCCAGACAGAGACCCATTTTTCCAAGGTAACGCACCCTAGAGACAACCATGTCGAGTTATAATGCATCCCAACCATTCAAAGAAAGTGTTAGTGCCTAGGTTAACACTCTGTCTTTCCTAAGGGGCAACGTTACCCATGTTTTCACAAAGAAAGGGACAAATCCCGCAGAAAATGACTAGCATTTCCTGTTTTTTCTCAGAATGAGTCAGTTCAAAAGTAGCAACCTGCGGTACAAAGATCTTATTGGATGTTTCCAAACACAACTGAACACCTATAGAGTGAAAAAGCAAGGAAAGGCAAAGAAACATCAATATTCTTCCCCATTCAAAATGATTGAAAGGATTGGCAAGGTCTGTCCTCCCCAATTCCTATAAATTGGAGGCTTGGCTCTTAGTCTGTTGTTTAGAAAGAGGTAATCCTTCAATATCTCACTTTGTCGATTATACATTAGTATAAACATGTGTGCAATGTCCTTGTAACTATACAACTAAGCTGACTATCTGCCTTGGGCACCGAGAAGCCCTAAGAGGGATATAAATCAACTACCACCCAAGCATTTTACCCCTTAGCAGAATTGGCGACCATAATGGGGAGTTAATCCTAAGTTCCAAGATTTTTTGTTTCTGAGCCTTTGACTCTTTCCCTTTGTCATTTCCCACTCTGCTCACATCCCCTTCTGATCAATTTATATGCTCTGTAACGATCTCAGCAGCTCACAGTGTCCAGAACAGACCCTGCCTAGCCATTTTTACAACTTTACCTTGAGTAACGCACCCCTGGGGTGTGTTCCAGTGCATTATAACATTGTTGATGCTCAGATACAATGCATTAGTCCTGTCATTAACGCTCTGTAGCCTCTGCTAGCCAGCATTAGCTAGTCAAAATTTGTTGTTTACACCCTTGCTATGTTTCCATTGGCTGTGGAGTTGTTGACTGCAAAATTAGCTTCTGTTTTTTTTGGATCCTTGTGCTTGGTTGCCTACTAGAATTTTTAGTTTTCTTGTTTAAAAAGTTAGTGTTAGTCACATTTACTTTTTAAAGAGGAATAATTTTTTTTAGTTAGTTTTTCTGAACATAGCTGAATTCATTCTAAATTTTTTGGTTAAAAAATTTGTTAGTGAGGATAGATAGATGTCTGAATCTTTTTAGGATGAACTGCGTTATTTTCATGTTTGTTTCTGCACCGATGTTTGAAAGATATCTCCCTGTAGAATAAACTCTTCATAAAATTGAATATTAAGGGCATTTTATATATGGTTTTGAGTCAGATTCTCATTACATTTCATATCTCCACTCCCACTCTGAAGACTAATAAACAAGTACACTAAAAAATCAAGCACTAATAAAATCAATCACATAACTCTTTTTTTGAGCTCACACCAACAATAGTTCAGGCTAGGATCTTGGGATAGGAGAAGTAAGAAAACTGCCCAAGATCACAAAACTTGAAACTAGAGTCATTAAAGACAGAAAAATCATGCTGCACTCATACTATCGGGACTTCTCCACTACTACCGGAGTTAAGCGCGATACAACACAGGGGTGCATGAGAAGGTAGCCCACCTTCGAGTGCATAACAGTGGGAATTGTATATATTGGCGTTCCCCTCAGAGATGTCAAAACTAGATCGGGGATCTAGGTGTTCTTCCCATATAGCGTGCTATCTACGACCGTGACCCCCCTTATAGTGTATGTGATTTGAGTTATCTTTATTTTCCATACTCTTAGAGACTTACACAAGGTGACTGGAGCGGGCTGCCCTGGTACCTAACACAGACGTACCTACTCTGTCTTCGGTCTTTGGGAGGGTACTCATCTCGACGAGAGTGCTTATACCCATCGTCTGATGTTTAGGTGAAGCTCTAGAGTAACCATAACTATACATTTGAGCAGCTCTGTCTGTATGCTATTGTGATACTAGGTTTCATCTCCAGAAAACGGTAGTACTCAGACAGGGTCTTACCCCTTATGGTTGCTTGATTTATTGATTTTAGAAGCTTTTTTTCTTTTTAAGGTGTGTGGCTACTATCACTGAGACTTCATAATACATCACAATAAAATTTTATAAAATTAACAGGTCATCATGGTGTCCTTTGACCCTTGCTGTGTTTCTAGATGAAACCAAGGTGTCCCTCCATTCACACTGGGGGAGGAGTCGAGTCTCAGTGACCCAGTGCCTTCTCTGGAAGAGCAGTCTCCAGTGACAACCCTTGACTTTCATATAGCTCCCTATTACATGAAGTTTCCTGAGGATCCTTTCACTGAAGGAGTTGTACCTCCTTACTATCCTCCTCTCACTAACATGTTAGGGCCATTGTTAGTTCAGGTAACACTAGTGCCAGTCATGTCTTCAGCTGCACCTACATCCATTTTGCAACCGACGATGATAGTGTCAGTACCGTTGTTGGCCAACTCGGTTCCACCAGCATCTTCCACGCCAGTTTTCAATTCTAATAAACTGATTGGAAACCCCAGTAGCTAACCTATACCTGGTCCTAGTAATCTGGTCATCACAACTACAAGAAGACCTCCGAACCCTTTGAGATCTGCTCCTAATAGTGACTGCACCTGGACCCACGGTTTCTTCTCCCGCTAGCTGTGCTACTTCGGTTCCTTTTAGCATTAACCCTTTAGGTTGGAACCCATTGCTGAGCTCAAACCCCTAGGGGGCAATGTCACCAATACATATATTCCAGGGGTCACTTCAGTACCCCTACATTCATTAGGACAAGCAAGATCTTCAATTGTTAACGCCATTCCTTTAAATGGTCAAACTTCAAGTGTAGGGTCTATGTCGATGGTCAACTATGCGAATAGAAGTATGTCATAAACTAACTTCGTCGTGTCCATATGGGCGGCCCTTCCCCAAAACCAATTGGGGCAAGGGGGTAACTATTACACTGGGGGAAACCAACAGTTTTCCCCCTAGTACAACATCCCCTACGGACAACAACCATACATCCGTACACCTCCACTCACTAGAAAATTTTATCAACAAAATCCTACTTATCCCATTGGTAACACATTGATTGGAAGACCCTATGGTCTGAATGGTCAGCCAACACCTCCTTGGATATACTTAGGGGAAACCACACAATTCCCAATTTTGGCAGCATTAGCCATCCCCGACCTCTACAAATTAACCAATGATCCTATCAAACAAAACTCACTGTGGCCTCCAGTACCACACAAGATTCCGTCTGACATCCCTAAGTTTGAAGGGAAACAAGAGGAGGATCCGAATATGCACATCACCACCTTTAATCTATGGTTTGTTTCTAACTCCATGGTGGACGATAGTATTCGGCTCCAACTTTTCCCCCGCACTCTCACAGGCAACGCTGCCAAATGGTACATTGAGTTACCAGATGCTGCAGTCAATACTTTTGGTGCCTTAGAAATAGAATTTCTCAAGAACATCCAATTACCTATCCAATACTAAACTGAAATTGAACTATTAACCTCACTGCACCAAGACACTGCCACCCATATCTTCGATCACATTCATGAATGGAGACATAGGCATAGGTTAGTGAAAGCGCCAATCCCATATCATCTGTTATCGAACTGGTTTTGTAAGTCACTCTTACCATCTCTTTCTAAAGACGTTTTCTTATCTGGTGTGGTCATGAAAGACCAATCCATCCGTTGTGCACAACATCTAGATCTCATCTATTCACAATCTGGCATGTTGTATGAGTTACTCCCCCATGCCCTTGGCAAATTCAATCCTCCTGCTACTTAGTAACCCAGAGTGCACACTAACGGCCTCATTGGCGCAACTTCTGGTGTAGCTGTAAAGCAGCTGAACGGGCAAGCTTCCCAGCCATCTTTGGTTGCCACCGCCCCTACCTAATCTACTGCTCTTCCCACCACTGAGGTACACCCTATGCAGTCTACACAAAACACCTAGCGGTAAGAACAAGAAGAATAGAAAAATACTGCTCCTTCTGAAGAGCAATCCCATGCTCAGAATAATCCCAATTAGAGAAACATTGCTAAAAATGACAAAGGAAAGGAAAAACTGATGAGATTCCCTTGAAAAATTTGTGCGGAGGACCACTTGACATATAAATGTCCTCGGCTGCAGGAATGCATAGATTTTACTATGAAAAAGGACTCTGGAAGGACACTTGATGTCCTTCACAATCCCTTCCCTAATCCACAGCAACAACAACAACACATGGTTGCAAAACTGCCACAACCCCCCCAAAGGGGAAATGGTGGTACTCATCCTTTTGGTGAAGGATCATCTGCCATTTATGGCATGGAGACTATTGAAATCCAAACATGAGCTAAAATATATGGAAATCCAGTCATTGAGGCTCAAAAACTTGGTTCAAGTTTGAATCCACCGCCGTCTAATGATTTTCATATCGAAAGGCTTGTTGTTGACCCTATCATTCGTCCCCCCAAAGGGACCCTTCGACGCACGACTCATAACACCTCCACACGTGTTGCCAAAACCTGCAACGATGTAGAAGACCTAGTGCAATCACTGTTAGCTATGTCTCCACTCGAAGTGTTGCAAACCTACCCAGCGCAAAGGAAATATCTGCTTTCCGCCATTGGTGGAATTAACCCCCAGGATTCTATGCTAGCCTTCTTTGACATGGAAAAATGCAAACCTCACCTTTGATACTAGCTTTCTTTCCAGGTTCAATTTGTTTCGAAAAGAAGACCAATCCATCGCACTGTCATAGATGAAGGTGCTTCGACCTGCGTAATGTCAACTATGTGCTGGCTCGCGTTGGGTTCTCCCACTTTGTCTCTGCCATCGAATTCCCTCAAAGCTTTCGATGGCCAAACCTTCCTCCGAAAAGGCTACCTTGTTAGCTACCCCATTACACTTAGTGGGAAAATGATAATTGTGGACATAGAAGTCGTATATCATCATCTCAACTATAATATTTTGTTGGGTTGCAGTTGGTCTTACACGATGACTGCCTTTGTCTCTTTAGTTTTTTGACTCATCCTTTTTCCATTGGATGGGAAGATAGTTACAGTGGACCAGCTATCATTTTTCACCCCTGATTATTCCACATTACCTAGCAGCACCGTACCCTTAGTAGGAGGCGTTTCTGACTCTTACGTCAGTGTCGGTACCAGTCTTCTAAAGGCATCTTCCCTAATGGGTTGTTTTCCTCTCCCACCGCTCGAGTTTCTACACACAATTTCAATGATATCCACCATCTCGGATGGCTCTATCGATCCCTGGATCCTACCGGCGCCTTCAGAAATTGATTCCTATGGAGATCAGATGCCACTATCACCGGCCGAGTTGGCTTATCAAGCCATCCAATCAACATCTAAACCCTCCACTGCTCTGGTTTCGACCAATGGTACAACCCTCTCGCCCTCCACAATTCCTTCTAAGGATCTCCTTGATGAAGTCCTACCTACGGACGAAGCTATCCGAGAGATCATGTCTCTAGAGTAACGACCTTGGGGAGATTTTCATCATCGCGCTTCGATGTTTGATTCACATGCGACCACTATCCAAATCCCGTCTTTCGACCCACCTGAGATCGTTCCCTCCACTTAGACGACTATTCAAACCATCGACACGGAAGGGAACATGGGAAATATTTCCAAGACTATGCTCATAGATATCTCAGTCAAAAAGCGTATCGTGGAAAATATACAAATTGGAGCCGATTGTAGTCTCAAGGAAATTACACGCTTCACATCCCTTTTTAAGGAGTTTCGCGATGATTTCAGTTGGTATTACTAGAAAATCCCCGGCATAGATCCTTTTATTCACGACAAAGAGATCAAGAAATTTTGAGCAATATTTTTATGGTATTTTGGTATTTTTCTACCTCATTAAACTGAAAAACCTCGAGTTCTCTTCTTCGGGCGCCTTAAACTTACATGAGGAATCAACGAGCCTTCTTTTTAGGGAAATTTTCTAGCTTGTAAAACTGAAAAAACCTCAAGTTTCCTTCTTGGGCTTGTTAAAATACCACGATGAAGAACTATGAACCATTATTTTCCATCTTTTTCTAGCTCGTTAAAAAATCGAAAAAGTAACCAAGTTTTTCTCCGTCGGACTCATTAAAATTTCACGGAGAGGATCAAGTTTTTCTTCATCTGACTCATTAAAACTTCACGAAGAATATTGTGTTTACTCCATCTCCTCGTACTCATAACAAAATGAGGCAGATGTAAATTGAACATAGGTTTATCACTTTATACGGATTCGATGGAATAACTTATGAAAAAGGAACTGTGTCGGGCTTACTATTCTCCCTTTGTTACGCCCGGTTATCAAACATGACAAAGGTACCCCCCTGGAGTTGTCTTTTATGATTTTTTTCAGACTCCCTAAATATGAAAATATCACCGAGTTTACCCATATGGACTCGTTAAACTTAATCAGATGGGGAAAATTTTGGACAACGTGGATACTTATTCTATTATGCTTTGAAATTTGATTTGCAGCAAAGAAAATATTGAACATGGCACTTCCCAGAAAATTCACTCGCAATTAGCCGAACACTACCATTCTATGAGTTTAGCCTCAGTATACCAATGCCCCTGCATTGGTGAATCCTGACACTCTTTGGTGTTCATAAGCCTAAGCTGCCTAGTACCCTGTTACTGTGCCTTCTATTATTCAAGAAAATCTTTCTATCTACTGCGTCCTGTATCAGCCAAGCCATCATATGCCAGAAATCATTTTTTGTCGTGAGTTACTCTCATTTTCTCTTGACTATCTTCAAAACAAAATCATCTTTTCCCGCTTCGTGTTGACTGATGTAAAACACCTCAGTGCCTACCTTTCGACAGATCTCTTCCTATCAACTTCAACATATTATCTAGGAAGTTGATCCAGAAACACATCAATACTCGGGTACTTGCAAACCTTAGTGGCAGGTTACCTTGTGTTTGATTGGGGCTACTCATCATTGGCTCCTAGTCGAATGATTCTACGAGTGTTCGAGATCAAAACCTTTTATTCACACTCTCTATATTTTACTGTGCATCTTAGGGACCATCATCCTTATTGGTGGCCACCCTTGCATATGTTAACAATTTTCATCATTGACTAGAAATCAGATGATTTCCCGCATGTTCAACTACAACTTCTTCATTCACATGTGCGGAAATATGCAGTTTAGTGAAGCGGCACCCAAGACCTTGGGTTGAGGCTTACATCATTTCATTAGGTTAATGCTCTATCTTTCCTAAGGGGCAACGTTACCTGTGTTTTCATGAAGAAAGGAACAAATCCCACGGAAACTAACTAGAACTTCCTGCTTTTTCTCAAAATGACTCATTTCAAAAGCAACAACTTGCAGTAAAAACCTCTTATTGGATGTTTCCAAACACAACTGAGCACCTATAGAGGGAAAAAGCAAGGAAAGGAAAGGAAACATCAGGATTTTTCCCCATTCAAACTAATTGAAAGGATTAGCAAGGTCCGTCCTCCCCAATTCCTATAAATTGAAGGCTTGGGCTCTTGGTCAAGGGTCGAAGGTTTGATTAGGTGCAGAGCAAAACTTCATTGTTGAATGTGATGCTTAAGGATTGGAAAGGTTCATTGAGAACTCTTAGCCCAAGTATCATTACACTCAGAGATAAAGGAGAGAGATATAGGAGTCGGAAGACTGAGGAAGGCTTGGTTCAACCAACGGTTGTAATCTTTCTCCTTATATATTAATAGAACTGTATCTCTTTTTTCCATTTGATGTTTCAATGTCACATTTATTGTTTATTTTTCTATGAAGAATGATATAAATGGCTCAAATTTGCATAGTTTAATGTTGATTATATACTTGTTTAATTGCTAGTAGGTGATACCACTATGAAGATTATGTATGTGCTTTGTTTGTTTGCAGGATCTAGACTTGGAGCCTGCGAGGAAGGACTTCAGCCACTGTTAGTATGAATCCTTTGTCGAAGTGTATGAAAAAGGACCACTTTAGCTACGCATAACTAATAGCCCTAACAACAAAAGTGGCTGCCAATATCTTCAGATCTGCGGTTAGTTAGACAGAAAAGAGCTGCAAAAAACCAGATCATGGAAAGACATTAAGCAGAAAAAGTAAGGGTTTGCTCCATATACCAATAGACAAGACAAGAACAATTTTTGAAAGAATTTTTATATTAATGGGGCACCTGGGAGGAAAACAAGAAGGTGTATCCGATTCCCCTCAGTGGGATGGGTTCTTGGAAGTCCTCAGCACTTCAGATCTAATATTTCTCTCTCTTGTTGGTGTAGAAGACCCACACGAAGAATGGAACTCAAAGGGAGCTCTCACAGCAAATGGCAGAAAATGGTGACCAAGTGTATAGATCCAGAGTGATCTAATAGGCAACAAAAGGTGAAGAATGGTAGGAAAAACCCTCCTATTTATAACAAAATATTGGGTCATTCTAGATCTTGGTGCATGGGTTAACCAGATCTAGATCCACTTGTTATGGAATATTTTATTATATTTGTTGGAGGGAAAAGGTATTTGACTTGGGTCAAATCCCTTAATTTGTTAAAAATAAATAAATAAATGATTTATTTATCTTTTTAAGGAAGCGGTTGGAAGATAATCAAATAAATAATGATTTATTTAATTATTTAAGGAAGTGGTTGAAAGATAATTAAATAAATAATGATTTATTTAATTATTTGTGGGTGATTTGGTCATATTTAACAAGGAATATTATCTAAATAAGGTTTAAATAATTATTCCTAGAAAATAATAAGATAAATAAGGTTTATCTAATTAATTTCTTTGATTTTGGGTTAAACATGAATGGGAATAATAATTAAATTATGGTTTAATTAATTATTCCATGAGGAAAATCAAACAAATATGGGTTTGTTTAATATTTCCTTTTGGGGTTTCCTGTTTTAACATAGTGAAAGCAGTTTTACTTAGGGTAAAACTGGTCTTACATAGTGTACTTGGGTCCATCTAATGATAATAGGTTAGATGACCAAAAAATGGTGTAACAGATTGCCCCCCAGCGTGCGAGTGTCAGGAGAAAATCGTATGACCGAAGTACGTTGTAAGAACACAATCACTAGACAACAAAAGGGATGTCAGAGCGAGAATGTAAGGTAGATAGTGTGCTGAAGGACTAGACCTTGAGGAGATGAGACTCGCAGGTGCAACAAGTCTCTTTTTATGAGAGGGTACCTGTGCTGAAGGCAGCGGGGGAGGCATACCTATGCCCGCCGAGACAAAGTACAAAATAATAGTGTGTCCAGTAAACAAGGGACCGAACCATAAAGTACAGTTGGCATAATCATGAGCCAGATAAAAATACAATGAGGAATCCCACATACATGATGTGCCTGGGATAACAGCCAGGACTTGTACAATAATATCTGAGTACATGAGATACAAATACAACCCAAATGCCCCCTGTAAATGGGGAAGGGCTCACAAAATCTGACTGATACATGCAAGTCGAAGAGGCGCTACAAGTGGCTACGGCCAACATCATCAAATATCTAGAGCTGCATCGAAGGCTGCAAAGAAGAGGTCATCCGGACATGTGGGGGGCTACCTGCAGGGCCACCCCCTCATGAGGGTTGAGACATCTCACACACACCCGGGAATCATCAAGAGCTGCTGCTGGATCACTGGACCATCAAGTATACGAATCTTGATCATGCTTAACGGAGCTAGAGAAACAATCAAGTCAAAGGGAATGAGAGATCCCTTTTCCTGATCCGAGGCACCGAACAAGAGTGGAAGCTGGAACCAAGGTACACCACCCTCTAGACCTAGCTTCTAGAATGAAAGTGCTGATGTCGACAGAAGGAGGTCCGCCATAGTTGAGGGAGTGAGATGTCCCTAACTAAGGCACGAGAGAAAACAGTAGAGCGACAGACAGACTGACACTAATGATGAGAGTGAAATGGAAAGGACTGAGTAGCGAATGGACAACTTCCCTTGTTAGAGCATAAAGGGCATGAATGACATGGCAGTGACTGACACAACATCATATGGGATAGGGGACAGCGGGACTGAAGGTCATAATATGTGACACAAGAGAGAGACCAAGCAATGAAGGATGGAGGGCTATAGCAGGGTACAAAGGGACGCGGTATAGACTCCATGGATGTAATGATGACTCAACTTGGATGCTCTAAACAAAGGCGACGCAATAGTGCTGCCACACAGTAAAGGCCCAATGGGGGACCATGAAAACATGAGTTCAAGGTGGGAACTCATGACGAAAATCGACACGAACATGGACAAGTATGGGGGCGAAGTGATGCCCCAAATACAAGTGTTGTAAGTGGGAAAATTCGATTTAAAGCGGATGTGGAGGGGCCCTTCTTGGAAAAAATGGGTCCGGGTGAAGCAGCAAATCATAAACATGAAAAAAAAAAAAAAAAAAAACAGATGCTGGCTATCTAAAAGAAAATAAAACATGCATTTCAGAAGGGAAATGATAAGGGTAATATTTCTTAAGATAGAGTGCATTGCGAGGATTAGGAAGGGGATGGCCTTTGAAATCCTCTAAGAGGTATGCCCCCTTCCCGAGATCCTTACTAATGATGTAAGGGCCTAGCCATAAAGAGTCAAACTTCCCATGACCAAGGACATTATGGGCCTGGTCATATACTAGAACAAGGTCGCCTTCGTGAAAAGTGCGAGGCTGGAATTTTCGGTCATACTGAGCTTTGGTGCACTTTTTGGCCGCTTCCATGGTTTGCAAGGCAACATGGCGGTCTTCGGAAGTGCGCGCGAGCATGATAAGTCGTTGTTCTAGAGGTTGGGTGTCAGGGAGAAGTTCAACGGCCAGGTGTAGAGAAGGAATTTCACACTCGATCGGTAAGACTGCCTCCTCTCCAAAAACCAGGTGGAAAGGAGTAAACCCGGTGGCGGTTTTAACAGAAGTTCGATAGGCCCACAAAGCAGGGAAGAGCATGAGATGCCAGTTGGTTTTGTGCTTATTCACCGTTCGTTGAAGCATAGTTTTGAGGATTTTGTTGGCTGCTTCAACTTGGCCATTACCTTGGGGGTAATAGGAGGAGGAATATTGGTGCTCAAAACCCAACAGTGAGGATAGCTCACGCCATATCTCATCTTCAAAATGTTTGCCATGGTCAGAGACCAGTTGTTTGGGAACCCCAAATCGAGCTATAACATGGTTAAAGAAAAAGAGGGCCGCGGTAGCTGCCGTGTTGTTGAAATTTGGCATGGCCTCGGCCCATTTGGTGAAATAGTCGACCGCCACGATGATATACTTATGGTTACCAGCGGATGGCGGGCGACACTCCATAAAGTCGATGGCCCATTTACAGAAGGGGCCGGTTGAGACGACCGGATGGAGGGGAGCTAGTAGAGCTCACGCCTTAGGAGCGAAATGTTGGCAATTGGGACAGTGTTTTACTGCCTCAATGCAATCACTAAAGAGAGAAGGCCAAAAATACCCAGCGCGCATGACTTTCTGGGCAGTAGCAAGACTGGAGAGGTGGCCACCGCAAGCACCACTATGGCAGGCATTAAGGACATGTTCCGCTTCAGCGTGTGTGAGGCAACGACGAAGGACGGTGTCAACCCCGCGACGATATAGGTCGTCACCGATAAGGAGGTATCGAGGGGCTTGGTGTCGGATGCGTCGGCGAGCCTCACGATCAAGGTGAAGGGCGAAATTTTGGGTTCGCAAGTAAGTAATAATGTCGCCATACCATGGGTCGTCGGTAGTAATGGAAAATAAGTGTTCATCAGTAAAATCGTCATTAACTGGGGTGTCTGGCGCTCCGGTAGGTAATTCAGAAATGAGCTCAGCAAGGGCTAAGCCTTTCTTACTCTTTGGTGTGACGAATTCGAGGTCGAATTCTTGGAGAATAACGACCCAACGGGCATATTTCCCAGTGAGGATACGACGACTCAATAGGAAAGCCAAGGGGTTGGAATTAGTCACAACCTTGGTGGAGCGCATGAGGATATAATGACGAAGTTTTTGGACTGAGAACACTACAGCCAGTGCTAATTTTTCTTCGAGTGAGTAGGAAACAGGGGGTCCTACAAGGTTCTTACTGATGTAATAGATCACATGCTCGATACCATTGTCATATTCCTGGATAAGGACTCCAGCGACCGAATAGGTGGAAGCGGAGATATACAGGATGAAGTCCCGATCAAAGTCGGGAGGGCGGATCAAGGGAGCGGATGTGAGAGCCTGCTTGAGGGAATTGAAAGACTCGTGAGCATAGGAATCCCAAACGAAATGGATAGAAGATCGGAGGAGTCTAAGGAACCCATGTGCAGTGGTGGCATAGTCAGGGATGAACCGTCGAAGAAAATTAGCTATGCCTTGGAAACTTTGGAGTTGGCGGAGGGTACGTGGAATGGGAAGTTCAAGAATGGCTTGAACTTTCAAAGGGTCAAGAGTGATACCATCCTTAGACACGATGAAGCCTAAGAGACGGTCGGCAAGAACGCAAAAGACGCATTTCAACGGGTTAAGGCGGATATTATACTTGCGACATCGGAGGAAAATGGTACGCAGATTATGGAGGTGCTGCGCCCGATGCTTAGAACGCGCAGTGAGGTCATCCAAATAAGCAAGGATAATGTGAGATAAGTCATGGAAACAATAAGACATGGCCCGTTGAAAAGTGGCGCCGATGTTTTTGAGGCCGAAAGGCATGACCCGGTAAGAAAAAGTTCCCCACGGACTAATGAACGTGGTTTTGAGTTGATCGGAAAGATGGATAGCAATTTGGTTGTATCCAGAGAAACCATCCATAAAGGATAGAACCTCATGCCCCGCACACTCGTCAATGATTTGGTCAATGAACGGTGTGGGGAAGTTGTCTTTGGGACAAGCTTGGTTCAAGTCGTGAAAGTCCGTGCAGACACGGATGGTGCCTTGTTTCTTGAGAACGGAAACTGGGTTGGACACCCAAGTGGTGTATTCAATGGGGTAAATGAAACCAGCCTGCTTGAGCTTGTCGATTTCGGCTTTGATAGCGTCACGTCTGGAATGATGAATGGGTCTCAACTTTTGACGGACTGGTTTGGCGTCCGGCCATGTATCGATATGGTGTTCGACAATGGCGGGATCGAGTCCGGGCATTTCAGAATAGGACCAGGCGAAAATATCGCGAAATTATTTGAAAAGCTTGGTGTAAGCTTCAATTTCTTCCGGGGTGCATTGAGCACCTAAGGTGATATATTCTTGGATACCTGGGGTGACTGAAATGTCAATTTTGATGGTAGGAGAGATATTGGCCATGTTTCCTTCTTCGAAAGCATCAAGGGCAGGGATGGGGTTTTTGAACCAATCGACAGCATTGGGGATGAAGTCTTTGGTTTCCACAGCAAATTGGTCATGGGACTGCTGTGGGAGGAAGTATGCGCGATGGTGCATATCGTCCCATGGAAAGTCTAGGTTGGTCATCGCTTCCATAATGTCTTCATCGGATTGGAGGATGGGAAGACTGGAGGAAGAGGGGTCACCCGAGGAGGTAGTGATGTGTGACGGGTCATTAGGCAGAGAAGGGCTCAGATGTGCAATATCAACAGATCCAAGGTCGGCTGAGGAGCCGAGAGTATCTACAGGTTGAAGGGTAGGTGAACTATCTCGCAAGGATGATGACAGGTACAGAATGGTGATTGACGACTCTGTTGGCTCGATAGTGGGAGGAGGAATGTGAATGGGAGTGGGAAGATCCTCCGGTCCTATCGAAGTGGCCTTGAATTGGCGGTACATGTCTAAAGAGGAACGATACTCGTCAAGGCAGGGACAGAGGTGGGTGTAATGGC
>CM076571.1:461574816-461690747 GCA_034641835.2 Pinus albicaulis
TTAAATATTTATTGATAAGCACAACTTTGAAATACAATGATTATTGTTACTTTCTTTTCTTTTATCATATTTTTTCAAACCTAATATATTGAACAATTAATATTACTAGCTCACGCATATAAATAAGATGGCTTATTTTTTTCTTTTAATGTCAATAGTCATTAAACTATAATAAGCATTCAAACACACATTTAATATCTAAATAGGAACTATTATAATAACATAAATTATCTATACTATATGTTAAAAAAACATAACTGATTTCATATGACATTTCTTAATTAAGGAATTTAATTAAAAAAAAATTAGATATAACTATTTTGAAAATAAATGTTATCATTCCATTTATATTTACTTCTAAAAATATTCTAGAATATTCTATAGACGTTAAATCATTACCATACACATAATTATTATTAATTATTAAATTCAAAATAAAAAAACTTCATTCAAAAATAAACATATTTATAGACATAATTATAACTATCTTAAATTTAAATATTATAAAAATATAAATATAAATATAAATATTTAAAATATAAAAATATAAATATATATTCTAATAATTAAATATTTCATATTTTTAAAATGAAATTTTCACTTTTAAATCAAAACTAATAATTTTACATTTCAAAAGATGTCAAAATAACATTTGAAATTATGACCGTAAAATAAAATATGACACTTTAAAAGACACTTATTCATCCAGAAATATTTAACCAAGTAAGTGTCTATTATTCATTTATCCACATTCTGTTATGCTTCTTGTCAATGCCCGTAGAAAATAGGATAACCACACTTCAGCATTGATTAAATTGATAATGTAAACCTTTTTATTTTTTGCTTATAATAATAAACTATCTATTAAATAGTATTTTGAAAACCTTTAGAAAATATTATTTCTATGTTTTGTGGATTTTTCTATTTGAAACACGTTGAGTGAGCCAATTCTTTTGGAAACCTTCTAACCAAGCCTTTCTGTTTTTTAATAATGTGCTATCTATTAAATAGTTGTTTGAAAACCTTTAGAAATATCATTTCTGTGTTTGGTGGTTCTTTTTTCCTGTTTGAATCACTTTTGTGTGACCAGATTCTTTTGGAAAGGATAAAAATCTATTTGTTTGTTCCGTGGATTTTTCTATTTTAGTCACTTTGTGTGGCTCAATTCAAATCTCAGTGGGCAATGATTCTATCCACATTCGGCACCTAACACGATTTTCTATTATTTCTAAGCCTGTGAAATTTGACCATATAATACAAATCCGTGGCCATCGTTTAAGGCCAAACGAATCAGATTTTACAGCCTAAACATGTGTAAAATCGCCATTGCTTCACGAGATAAATTCATTATTTACTCTCTGATTGTTATCGTGATCACGGTAAAGTAACGCAAAATCGTTATCTTTACCAACAAAAACCCGTGATTATGGTGTTTTTGCGGATTCCTCCAAGTGCTTGATAGTAGTAATCATCTTGGTTTTCCATTGGAACAATTCCTCAACATATTTTTCTTCGTGTTCTGGGTCATCGAGTTTACAAGGCGGCGTAGAACTAGCAGTGGTCACAATTGACTCCTCCATATACTGTTGCTCCACATTTTTCGCTGAGCAAAATAAGGATTCTGAACAGTACTCGGAAGCCTTAGGCGGAACAGATGGCTTATATTTCAATAGCTTCGAGTACTCGTTTAGAACATGGAACATGTAATCGTATACATTCGACATTTTCAACTCGTTCACAATAAATTCTTTCGCTGCCTCTCCAATCCCTTTTGCCTGCCAAAATTTTAAACAAGCAGATTTAAATATGGTAAGGCTGGTGAGGTTGATTGTTGAATTTTGGAATATTTATGAAGTTTTGGAATATTTTAAAATTAGCTAGCAAATTTAAATAAGGAAAGGATTCTGGGAATATTTGTGGATTCTTATAATATTCCAAAATCGCCAAAATCAAATAAATATAAATTAACCTAATCATATCCATGAAATTCTAGAATATTTTAAAATTTTACAATCATCAACTAAAACTCAAAATAAAAATAAGTTTTTCTAAACTTACCTCTTCTGTCTGCTTGTTTCCCCAGTTAACCGCAAACTGAATGGAGTCACACACTTTATCGGCTCTTACAGGCCAGTAATGTTGTTGAGGCACAAGGCCTCTGAGAAAGAAATCATGATATTTTGGTGTTATCAAAAGAGTTGTGGAGTCACACGCTAAAATATTCTTTAGGCTTACTGACCACGCGTTTCCTTCAATGAATATCTTGTATCTGAGCCACAGAAAAGATGCCGTGTTCCATGAATATTTTGGACCCACTATAAATTATGGACAACAACAAAATTTTATAAAAATGCCTGAAATGGAAAACGATAACTAGACATTAAAATCATTTTCAAAGCTAGATTTCTAATTTCTATACCGCAGAATTTGGAAATATTTTAGAATTTAAATTGAAAATTATAATAATAATAATTTTAGATTAAAAAATATTTCTAAAATTTATGGTCGAAATAAAGATGGCTGTATAACTGGTAATTTGGCTGTTTTCCACGGAATCTAAAATCTGTAAGATGGTTACTGTTCTATGAAATTGCAGATACGACAGAAATTTGCAGATTTTATTTATTTGTTTGCAAAGTATAAAGTATGTTTTTAAGTGTTATATATATATATATATATATATATATATATATATATATATATATATATATATATATTTATATTTATATTTATATTTTAAGAGTAGTTTAAGTAATTTACAAATTAGTTCTGAAAATAATGGAAATTTTGGTAAGATTATGACAACATTTAATAGAAATTTTTGAAACTTTGGGTTACAGCGGTTAAACATTAAAATTTTGAGTGGCTAAAAGGTTCTTGACACTATTTCCATCATTTTAAAAAAAGCATTTAAACACTCTAACATTCTGATTTTTGAAATTGTTTTCCACCAAATTTCAGCAAAAAAATTGCAATTCCAGTTATTCTATAAAATCAGTAGACATCACCTTTTCTATTTATATTTGGAATGTCTATATGTTAAAAAATATTGAAAATAAGGTTTTTTTTTTTTTACTAAAACCTGATTTTTTGAAATTGTTTTCCCCAGATTTCAGCCAAAAAATTGCAATTCAAACTATTTTGTAAAATCAGTAGACATCACCTTGTCTATATATATTTTGAAGTGTCCATTGTTAAAAAAGATTGAAGATAAGGTGTTTGTTTTTTAAACTAAAACCTTGAGAATAAGGTTCTACTCATCTACTATGATGTAGGAAAGGTGTCAGTTTTTATGCTCCTTAAGAAATTATTTATATCTATATATAATTTAAATATTACAATTAAATTTTTGAATAATTTAAATTTTATTATTTTAGTTAATTGAATAATTTAAATTTTAAGAAATCTTACTAACAGTGTTTGAATCATGATTTTGATGGTGGAAATGGACTCAGCACCATCAAAAACTTCTAGGGCACCCAAAATATTAAATTTGGATAGTTATAAAGTGGATTTACAAAAATCCCTGCTGGATTTTCTTAAAATCTTACAGAAATTGCCATGGCTTTCAGAGCTAAAAGCATAATAGTTAGACTATGGCATTCTATATTTTTAATTAAAATTGAGAAAATTTCAAATGATACACACACATATAAATCGTGTTTTTTAATTATAACTATTTATCTCTTTGTTAATATAAATATTAAGAATTTTACTATTATTTATATAATGTATTATTTTTTTAAAATATTATTTTATTGGTAGGAAAAATGAATTTTTTTTAATTAATTTTGAACTCAAGATAAGAAGTAAATATTAAGACTATAATTATGATGTTTTTTTCTACATATTATTAATTATATTTTAAATATAATTATAAATTTTATTTATCAATTAATATAAAATATTAAGATTTTATTATTATTATTTATATGATATATTAAAATTTTATTTTTATATTAGTGGAAAAAATAGAAAGTATAGTGCAAACTTTTAACTGCGGAATTAGATAAAATAAAATCAAACTAAAAAAATTCAAAATTAAAAGGTACTAAAACAGAAATAAAAATACATGAAAATAAGCTAGGGAAAAAGCTTTTTAGATGCAAAGTTTTTAAGTCAATAGATAATAAATAATTAATAACTATTCCTTATCAAACTACATTTTAGAGATTTTTTTTTCTTTACAAATCGGGAAAAATATACTTGCCATAAAGACATAAAATTTATATTTAGATGTTTTCCTTTCAACCCCATATATATATAGATTTTTTTCCTCTTTATAAGTCAATTCGTAAAGTTTGTTTTTGGGAAATCTTAATTCACGATATATTCCGTACGGTTTGAGTGAATTTATAGTGTGTAACATGAGTTTTCTTGTATTTCAAATTTAAAAGGGAATGTATGTGGACTTTTGTAACTTAAACTTCATTAATCAATTTACTATGCAAAGATAAGTGCCTCACCTGTCTGTTTTTCTACACACAAAAAGATCTAGATACCTATGACTTGACATTCCATTTTCCCGGTAACGCTAATTATGCTGAAAGTCTAATCTCATTTTTTTTTGCGGGTTTAAATTCAAATGGAATTTGAAAGTTCGTAATTACCTATGGTGGCACTGGTCTGCGAGCTTGGATTCTCGGAACCCTTGTCTCGACTCTTTGCCCCAGTCCTACATCAAATAAAATAATAGCATACATAAGAACCTGGAAATTCGCGTAAATTTGATCGCCATCCTCTGGAAATTTAATTTATATGAATTGCTTACCTGAATATAAATATGGCCGTTCCAGTGGGGCTTTTTGTTGCACTTCAAAAGTTCCCGCCTCCATCCTGTATACGGATTGCCTTTCCAGTAAGCCGAGGGATCTCTGTTTTCCCACTTGATATTTTGGCTGCCAGCCTGGATATCCTTCACTAACGGCTCCCATGGCCGTGTCATTATTTCTGGCCTGCAGGATCACACTAATCATCAGCAGCATAATATACGTTTCTCATTTCAGGGAATGAAACCAATAACTAAATGTGTGCCCCATGGTTGACTCATTGAATATGGGAGCTCCAATGGCGGTGTCATTATTTCTGGCCTGACAGGATCTCACTAATCATCAACAACATAATATACATTTCTCATTTCAGGGAATGAAACCCATCACTTAATGCGTGCCCCATAATTGATTCATTGAATATGGGGAGGATGTACACCAGTTCTATATCCTTTTCAACATAATTAATCCCAAGTTTAAGCTTAGGATATTTTCAAGAGATATTGATTTTTAAAAGAGAATATTGTCTTTAGTATTAATTATATTATTATTATTAAGATTTAGTTAACCTTTCGAAACAACTCATATGATTTATTTAAATTTAAATTTCTAATTACAAGTAGAGTTAAATAATTTCCTTCACTAGTATCATCAAATTTTCCGAACACTATACAATTAATGTAAAAATACTCCCTACGATTCAGATATACACCAACACTGAGTAAAAAAGATAGATTCCGTCAACTGACTACCCTACAATAAAACATTGAACTACCATTCATTTTATTAAATGCAAGTAGTGAATGAGATTGACAGCCATTACAATTGGGTCTCTACTTTAATTCATCGGAAGCTAAAGTTCTGTCACAGTCACTGAAAAACTTTACAATGAAACTTTTGTCACGGTTGAATCGACCCAAAACACTCAAAATAAAATAAAAAAAGAATGTAAAGCATATAACTTTATCCAAAATTGTGTGGCCGAATTCTCAATTTAAAAAATAAATATGTGGAATGAGAAAGTGTCATCAAAAATTTGATCACCTAAAACTCTAAATAAATAAACATAGTGGATAGCTTTATCTTTAATGGGTGGCCGAATTCTCAGCGAAAATAAATGTTTGAAATGAACTCCTCTGTGAATCAACCCAAAACCTTGAAAATAGAAAAGAATAGTTGGAGGGTGGAAATTTTGTCCACAAAAAATTTTTGTGAAGGGTATTTTTTTATGTGATTGCAAATTCTGTATATCTGATAGTTATCAGTAATATGAGTAAAATTGATGGTAACTGAAATATGTTGAATTACTGTTATATATCTATATCGATAGCAGATTTCATGTATTTAATTATCATAAAACAGTTACTGCAATTTCAAATAGACATAAACTTAATATAAAACTGAAATATGTCAAATTACTGGTATATGTCCATTGTAGATCCCTAAAATATGTTGATTGCAGATTTCTTTTATTTAATAAAACAGTTCCTGAAATCTAAAATTTATTAACATAAACTGAATACGCTGAGACTGACCTTTAATTGGGTTTAGAGGAATACTTTCTATTAATCAAGAACTTACCATCCCCAGAAAGACCAATCTGGGAAAACAATATCGAATGTCTCTTCGCTGCCGCAATAATGAAAGAGAGCGGGAGGTGGCTTGGCCGGATCCTTATACCCTGCACGATGGATGACGGGCTTGTCATCACAATTAAACATCAAGTCCAGGTCCGGAAGCTTTCTCGGATAAAATTTGATTAGCTGCGCAATTCCCCAAAAGGTAAATATATCTCTGGTCTGAAAAGACTTTCTGTACCGTTCAATATACATCCTGCCACCAACAATCGTAAGCCTAAAAGTCGCCGATTTCTTTGCAGCTTCAACCATGTCCAACGAAATTCCAGTGTGTGCCCAGGGCTTCAAGTCCTGGCGAATCCAGTTAAAATACAGAGGGCACGCCCCGGCGGACGCGTTTCCAGTTCCTTGAAAGCTTGCAGCCTGCCCAGGAATGGGGGACACCGATGGCGAACAGGATGTGCTGGGTGCGCACTTCACAATTCTCTGCCCGATATCGTTTGCAATGAAGTTTTGATTTTCCCGCAGCATATTTTTTACCGCAAGCGATCGTTCTTCCCAGAGGCCATCAGACTGCAAAAATCAAGCACCAGCTCATGGTTATGTAACTAGATTTAACCAAACTAATTATGCTGGTAATCTTTAAACTCACAAAGCAAAATGAAAATCGCACCCAACGCTTGATAAAGAAGACGGGGACTGATATAATCGCCAAACCCAACAACACAGAGACAAACCCAACTGTAATTCTCCCTTTCTTCATTTTTCGATTTTCAATCTAATTTATTTTACTCAGATTGTGTATTTTGATTGAAACCAGAAACATTTACTACACCCATCATCAATATTCAGATTAGCTCCAAAGAAACCAGTTTAATAGATTCTTTCTTTTTCCCTTTTCTTCATTGAAATTGCCTTTGAACTCGGCAGGATTTCAGTATTTCAGGTCACAAACGCTATAGCCTATTCAACGCCGTATCGCAGTTCTGTCCTCCCAACTTAATTCATTGACCTCTGCCGAATGATTTTGCTAATTTATGACGGGCGGGGAACGTTTATGCAGAAAGAAAGAGGAAAAAACACATCTGATAGTACTTCTTCCCAAAAAGAAGGGAAAAAACAATAACGGTAGAAAAAAAACAATAAAAAATTGCCAATGTAAATTTAGAATACTTCCACAGGTTGAAACAAAAAGTATAGTTTTGATATTTTATGTCGAATTTCCAAATAATGTAGAAAATGCTGTCGTTGCGTAATCATCACGTTGCATAAATAAAATATTTGTTGTTGACCCTGGATAAATAAAATATTTGTTGTTGACCCGTTTATAGCGGTGTGGATGAGACCGTTTTCGTTGTACGGAGAAAATACGGTGAGAAATTTTCCAAGAAATTTGATTGTGGGAGTTTGAATTATTTTTTTGATATGGGAAATGAATTCGGAATATCATTTTGAAATTTCATAATGGTAATTTTGATTTCTAAAAATTTCTATCAAATTTTATTAAAATTTAAGAGAATTTCTGAAAAAAAAAATCACATCCTCTAACTATTTTATTTATAATAAATAATATAATAAAAAACTCATATAGTACTAAATGCTTCGAATTTATTTCCTAGAAGCTTCAAAAAGGTTCATTTTCATGCCTTTTGTTTTTAGTAATTTTCTTTCTACTATAAGTCTAACCAATAAACTTAAAGATTAAGGTTAAATACCTTATTTTAGGTGCGGAGGTTTTTCATCACTTAATATTCGAAACGGAATTCTTGCTCGGAGTAACATACCAAGTTGCTTAGTCTAAAAGGCCTTTAAATTTGTCTAGAAAGTATTGAAATTTTTGGCAAGATTTTGACAAAATGAAATTTGTCTAGAAAGTATTGAAATTTTTGGCAAGATTTTGACAAAATGAAGAAGAAATTTTGGCAAAGTTGAGTTATAGGTGGTAAGTTTAAAGATTTTTGGTTCTCTAGGGGTTTTGGATAGTGTTGAATCTATTTCTACCATCAAAAACATGATTCAAGTACTCCTGTCACATTTGTTGAGAAAAAATGGCTTAATTTAGGTGATTTGTTGAGAAAAAAATGGGGAGATTTCAACTCTTTTGACAACAAATTTATAGCCTCCTTAAACAACACCATTTCAACTAATTATTAATAAATCAATGTTTTAAGTATTTAGATATAGATATACTTTTTATAACTACTTATAAGCTTTTTATATTTTTCTAAATGTTAGCATAATTTTTCTTCACTACAACTCTAGATGGAAAAATATTTTGAGATTTGTTCCCTTTCAATGTTTGATAGATTCGAGATGCTCATTCTTCACACACCACACCCACCATGTGTCAAATCCATGTTGAGTATAGAAGGAATTCAACATTTCTTTATTTTGAACAACACATTAGTAAAATATTTTTTTGTCATTAATAAAATTTTAAATCATTTGTAGATCTCCTTCATTTTAAGAAACAAATAAATAAAATGTTTTAACCATAATTTTTTTTTTCTAAAGTTTCAATTGCTTTATATATATATCTTTATATATTAGATACATTGTGGCATTGTAATATTTTACTTAACAGAGAGATTGAATTATTTTAAAAAGAATTTTTTTTATTAATGTACTTCTAAATACATTTCTCTTTCTTATAGGGAAGTAGAAAGCATATATCTATGCAATGTAATATGTGTGTGTAAGGGGTGGCAAGGGCCGAGGGGTTTGTGTTGGCCTCGGAAGACAAATAGAATTAACTGATGTATGAAATTCAGGCAATACTTCCAATAATCAAGTTGAAGCCTATGAGTTCTTTTAAGGAATCTCCAATAACCAATCCATTCGATATGAAATTGAATGTCATCTTCAACAAAACCAAATCTATCCTTTAGAAGTTTGGTGGACACAGAAACTACAATGTCCTCCTAAATATTAACTCCAAGGAGGATCAATTAGCAAACAGGGCTATTGGTTTCGATCTTGATCCATTTTTAATCAATAAAGATGTAGTTTTTAATGCAATTTACCCTTAAGGCATGCATGGTAGAGAAGTGCCAAAATGTTGGTTATAAGTGACACAAGTTCGTAGTCTCACGTGGGGGATAAGGCTTGAAAACATTTCATTGCTATGTGCATGAGAGATGACTTGCTAGAAGACAATGCATTTGGAAATGGTGTCATAGTGAGTAGAAAATGTGAGCAGGTATCATCTTCACTTCAGTTTCATGTTGCATTTACTGGAAATTAGAGAGCTAGAAGGTTGGCATGGTAAGGGGACACCAAAAAATCATTCTAATCAAATACGAAATATGAAACCTACATGCTTAAGATATATTTTCGACTTCCTGATTTGAAGACTTCAGTAGAAAATAAAGATAATGCTACCATGGTTGCATCCCATCCTTTAACCTCTTAGGCTATGGTGTCATCTAGAAGAAACTAGGGTAATTTTGTGGAGGTATTTGCATTGGGAACGATATTTGGAAATAAAGGAGGTAATCTATAGTGCCACTAAGTGATGAGTAGTTGGTGGGGTCTCCTTTAATGGACTATGTTAGTAGAATTCTCTAGTAAGCTTCATTAGTACTAGTTTTTGTTTTCCTTCTATTCCTAGTATGGATTGGAATGTGATGCATTGGTTGCTTTGACTTGTATTGCTCTTTCTATTTATGAAGAGTATTTGAAGTGGTAGAATCTTTGTGCTTTGAGAATTGTGGTTTTGGAAGGAGGGCCCCAATTTCCTGATCTATAGTCTCCCTTTAGGGTGCTTTTCTTTAGTCAAAGGCCTGATCATCCGTGGGTTTCAAAGGTGGAATTTACTCCTGTCTTCTAGTAGGATATATACTTAGTAAGACATGATCTTTATTAGTTACATTACTAGTATTTAGGCCCTCTTTTGAAGGATAAACAAAGAGTAGCCCTAGAAAATTATACTCTTGATTATTATTTTTTTATTCTCCCATTTTCTATCTTAGTTCTAGGAATTTTTTCTTTGTGAGAATGGACCTATGGTGTGGGATAATTGAGCTTATGTTGTTTTGATAGTGGAAAAAAACCAATAGTCGAAAACATGGATAAGCAAGGAAACAAGAAAGGGATGCACCAGAGAATTAGAATTAATCTAGAGCTACAAGAAGTATTATATCAATTAAAATTCAACACTTTCAAATAGCTTCCACTATGACAATACCTATGGAGCTACTTGTGAAGCACTGAGGAATAGATGCATAACAACAAGGATGAGCTTGTTTCTCTTCGCTAATAGATGGAAAAATTATATACATGATCCATTAAGAAAAGGGAGCTAATGGTTCTCATGTCTCTATTAGTATTAATTTAAAATATGTTTGTGATCTTAATTTCCCTCTTCCTCTTAACAAGGGAAAAATGAAATTAGTGATGAGTCTCATCATTTTACTACTAAATGATAGATAATCTACCTCAGGTGTATTATTTTTTGGGGTTTTTTTATGAAATTGTTTGCACACATTATGAGTGAGTGGTAAGACAATGAAATGTTGGTTGTGGGTAGCTATAGTAAGAGATAATTAATACTCAGAGCACATTAGAAGCCTAGATTTCAAATATTGTAACTAATTAATTAAACTTTAATATATATTCATATTATTCATTAAAGAAATTATACATCTCCCTCATGCCTTAAATTTGAAAGAACCTACCAAAAATATTTCTGATATATATATATATATCCTCAAGATTTAGCAAAGTTGGTTTGAGTACCCATTGTTAAAGCACCTTACTACTATGTTATATAGCCAATATACTATATATTTATATGTGAAAAAAATACAAAATTTAAATATTGGATATATATAGCCAATATACTTTTTGTCAATTGTTACTTAGTGAAATGGATAATGAAGATTGGATAGTTAGTGTGTTTGAACTCCTTATTTTAAAATATAAAGAAGAATATGAGACTTCTATATTTATATAGTTGGTTTGCAACCAGTCTAATTTTTTTTTGCAAAAAATGAAAAAAAAATGAAAGATCGTAGCTTTTTTGACGAAGATACTATCAAAGTATAGTTTTAAATAATTAGGTTTAATTATTAAGTTTTATCGTGGTCAACTTGACTTGATTAGCTTTGGTGATTCCGTTATGGTGAAAAAATATGGTAGAAGAATTTTAAATTGTCTAAATTGAATTGTGATACTTTGAAATTAAATAATAATATTTTTTTTTAATAATTTAATATTGTTTTTATTAATTTAATGAGTTTTTTCTAAATTATTTAAATATTCAAGATTAGCTCCAAAGAAACCAGTTTAATGGATTCTTTCCTTTTCCTTTTTCTTCATTGAAATTTCTCTTTGAACTCGGCAGGATTGGAATAGAATTGAGGTCACAAACGCTATAGCCTATTCAACGCCGTATCGCAGTTCTGTACTCCCAACTTAATTCATTGACCTCTCCGGGATGATTTCGCTAATTTATGACGGGCTGGGAACGTTTATGTAGAAAAAAAGAAGAAGGAAAAAACACATCTCATCGTACTTCTTCCTGAAAATAAAAAGGTAAAAATAAAATCTGTAGACGCACGGCCAATCAAAAATTGGCAATGTAAATTTAGAAAACTTCCATACGTTGAAACAAAAGTATAGTTTGATATTTCATGTCGAATTTCCAAATAATGTAGCAGATGCTGTCGTTGCGTCGTCGTCATCACGTTGCATAAATAAAATATTTGGCGTTGACCCTAGATATTAAGGCCGTTTATAGTGGTGTTGATCAGACTGTTTTGTTTGTACGGAGCAAATATGGAGAGAAATTTTCCAAGAAATTTGATTGCGGGAGTTTGAATTATTTGTTTGATATGGGAAATGAATTCAGTAACAAGTACATCATTTTGAAATTTGATAATTCTAATTTAGATGTCCAAACATTTGTATAGAATTTCCAAAAAATTCACATACTTAAATTACTCTATTTATAATAAATAATATTATAAAAAAATCATATCATACTAAATGCTCCAAATTTATTTCCTAAAAGCCTCAAAAAAGTTTTAGCAGAATTTCCAAAAAAATCACATCCTTAAACTACTCCTGAAACTACTCTATTTATAATAAATAATATTATAAAAAACTCATATTGTGCTAAATGCTCCAAATTTATTTACTAGAAGCTTCAAAAAGGTTTATTTTGCATGGCTTTTATCCTTGGTAATTTTCCCTCTTCTCTAAATCCAACCAATAAACATAAAGATTAAGGTTAAATACCTTATCTTAGATATAGAGGTTTTCTATCACTTGAAAATTCGTCCTAGAAGTAACATACCAACTTTCTTAGTTTAACAAGATTTTAAATTTTTCTCCAAAATATTAAGGTTAAACACTGTATCTTAGATATAGAGGTTTTCTATCACTTAAAAATTTGTCCTAGAAGTAAAATACCAACTTTTTTTAGTTTAACAAGATTTTAATTTTTTCTCTAAAATAATAGCGTTTCAAGATTTCGACAAAATTTATAAGAAATTTTGGCAAATTTGAGTTATAGATGTGAAGTTTAAAGATTTTTAGTGCCCCACGGATTTTTGATAGTGTTGAATCCATTTCCACCATCAAAAACATGATTCAAGTAGATTCAAGTACTCCTTTTGTCACATTTCTTGAGAAAAAATTGATGACTAGTGATTTTTTGAGAAAAAAATGACCAGATTTCAACTTTTATGACAACAAATTTGTAGTCTCCTTAAACAACACCATTTCAACTAAATTATTAATTAAATCAATGTTTTACGTATTTATGTCTTTTCAAACAGGATTCTATCTCAATATTTTATCTTAGTTGAAAATTTAGATACATAACACTTATAAGCTTTTTATTTTTTTCTAAATGTTAATATAATTTTTCTTCACCCCAATTTAGATGGGAAAATATTATGAGATTTGACCCCTTTCAATGTTTGATAGATTTGAGATTCAAATGATGGATGTTCATCCTTCACACACCACACCCACCATTTGTCAACTCCATGTTGAGTATAGAAGGAATTAAACATTTCTTTATTTTGAACAACACATTAATAAAATATGTTTTTGTCATTAATATATTTTTAAATCATTTACAGATCTTCTTCATTTTAAGAAACAAATGAATAAAGTGTTTTAACCAAAATCTTGTTTTTCTAAAGTTTCAATTTCTTTATACAGTATACATTAAAATAAAATCTTTATATATTAGACAACTGTGGCATTGTAATATTTTACTTAACACACGGATTGAATTATTTAAAATGATTTTTTTTATTAGCTTACTTCTTATAGGGAAGTAGAAAGCATATATCTATGCAATCTGATATGTGTGTGTAAGGGGTGGCAAGGGTAGAGGTGTTTGTTTTGACCTTGTAAGACAAATAGAATTAACCTATGTATGGAATTTAGGCAACGCTTCCAATAACCAAGTTGAAGCCTATGAGTTCCTTTAAGGACTCTTGAGGAACCAATCAGTTTGATATGAAATTGACTTTCATCTTCAACAAAAAAAAATCTCTCCTTCAGAAGTTTAGTGAACACAAAAACTATATTGTCCTCATAAATATTAACTCCAAGGAGGATCAATTCACAAAGAAGGCTATTAGTTTCGATCTTGCTACATTGTTAATTACGCCGTAAGGCGTATTTATTTGAAAACAACTCCCCTGGCTGCTTTCTTGTCATAATCTGTACCATTTGATCTTTTGTTAGATGATTGAATTATCATTAACCGTTGATTTTAAAATATAACAGTTACCATCTTTTCTGTAACCCTTGTGACAGTTGCCATACTTTTCTCTGTATCCGTCCGTCCTTCATTCAAGAAGTATCCACTCTTTTGTTGGCATTCAAGAAGTATCCACTCTTTTGTTGGATGTTTTGTTGGCTCTTAGCAATTGCATATTTTGATAAATCGACATTGTTGATAGCACTGAACAGGCTCTGGGAACTAGTTGTCGATTCGTCAGAACCACGACATCACTAACCTCGACGTGCTGGCAGCCCTACGATGCCATGTGGGATGATCTTACAGATGCCAATGCTCTTTCAAGGTCGGTAATCAATTCGCGGTCCTCTGACGCCGTGTGGGATGCCCTTCCAGACGCCAGCACTCTTTGAAGGTCAGTAATCAATTTGATGCACAATTCTTGTTCACATTCATGACTTGCTTCGGGCTAATTTCTTTGATTCACAGGAAGCGTTGTGGTTAACATAAGGTATGGGCCAGCGCTCCGCTGTGAGAATTTTTCAGACGAGAAGATGGTTGAGTATGTGGGCTTGGCGGACTTGGACTCCTCTCTGGCCGCCAGATCCGTGAGCGGTCTGTCCACCATGTTTATCTTAAATAGTTTCAAAATATATGAGAATGTTATTGAGCCTCATGGAAATAATTAGATTGGGTATTTATTATTTATTGGTTATTATGTGAAAATGAAAATGGTTATTTATTTGATGGTTTGTAAATATTTTTTTTATATGTTATGAGAAACATAATCATTTAATTATATTAAAATATTTAAATTGATTGGCGGTGAAATATTTTTTTGAATTTATGAATAAGGACTTGTGAGAAGTACCGGTTTACACATACATTATTAATGATATTACAATGACATTGAAGAGAGATCATGAGCAAGGATTCATTTGCTGCTAAATCGCTGAGTGTGTTCTTAATTAGTGCAAAATAAAAACTAAAGACAAGGCAGGGAGCTAATATATTCAAAAGGTAAGTAAAAATTTATTTTATTGGTTAAAGAAATTTTGGTAGATATGTGTATATATAATTTATTTGAAGAGCTTAGAGTTTATTAATAATTTTGATTTGTTTTTATTATAGGAAAAGGATTTATGTTTATTTGGCAAGAATGAAATGATGATTTATTTGGGTATACAAAAAGATTTATAAGATAAAATAAAGTTTTTATTTATAAACGTAAAGTGATTTTGATATAGGGATTTAATGGGGTTTTACAATCCAAAATATTTTATAAAGTTATAGATACTTCAACATAAAAGAAAATAAAAGTGAGATAAATAATTCATATGTTATCTCAAGGTTTGTACGTTGAATGAAATTTGATATAGTTTCCATAATAATAAAAATGTTTATTATACATTCAGTTGTCACATATGTTTTGTTTAGGTGATATTTATAGTTTTACTTAGATGGTTGGATGGTAATTTCTGTAAGATGATTGTAAAAGAACATTGTTGTTCAATAAATAATATAATGCAACAAAACAATGGTAGTCTGCACTGAACACAAGAAATCTTGCTCACCATTCTCTGTTCTCCTTCCTTTTTGCTAGGGTTTTTGGGATAATTTGTCTATAAAATGGGGTAAAATGCCCTTTAATTTCTCAAATGAACATGTTTTTTCTAGCCCATGAATCCAACACATTGGCAACCATCTTTTCGTCATTCAAATTCGCATTGGACGTGTCCTACACATGAGGTGTGTCCAATTCCAGTCCAACATGTCGAAATGGCTAGGCAACATTCACATGAGGTATTTCGAATGCCACTCCAACATGTGGAAAGGGCCAGCCAACATGATTATGAGCTTGATTTAATGGATTGCGACATTGAAGAGGCGAAAAATGTTTCAAGCATACTATGTTTAAGTATAGCACAGTCGCAATCGTTATTAAGTAGTAAGTTTGGCAAAATTGATTGCATAAATAGACAAGGTCTTTAACTTGAACATAGGCATCATAATTTGTAACGCTCAAGGAAGCATGTATTGCAGTAAAATTTCATTCTAGCATGGTACAAAATTTCATTGTAGCATCGTTCTTGCTTGTTGTTGAAAATTTTTTGTCTTCCCACTATTGTCAAAGAAGCATAAATTAGTGTTATGTTATGGCTTTACGGCGTTTCCTTTGCAACATTTGGTGCAATTGCTATTCAATAAATATTTTGTTTTTAATGCAATTTATCATTAAGGCTTGCATGGTATAAAGGTTTTAGAATTTTTGTTTCACATTGTTAAACCGTAAAGGGATAAGTAGCAAAGGTTGGTAGCCTCATGCGGGGGATAAGGCTTGAAATCATTGATGAGGCTTGAAAACATTTCATTGTTACATGCATGAGCGATAACTTTGTGGAAGACTACGCTTTTGGAAATGGTGTCATCATGGGTAGCAAATATGAGGTCTCATCCTGACTTCAATTTTGTGTTGCATTTAGTGGAAATTAGAGAGCTAGAAGATTGGCATGGTGAAGGGACACCAAAAAATAATTCTAATCAAATATGAAATATGAACCCTCTATGCATAGGATATATTGGTGACTTCATGATTTGAAGCGTACTTCAGAAAATCAAGATAATGCTACCATGTTTGAATCCCATCCATTAACATCTTAGGCTATGGTCTCATCAAGAAGAATCTAGGGTAATTTTGTGGAGGTATTTGCATCGGGATCGATATTTGGAAATAAAGGAGGTAATATATAGTGCCACTAAGTGATGAATAGTTTGTGGGGTCTCTTTTAATGGACTATGTTTGTAGAATTATCTAGTAAGCTTCATTAGTACTAGTTTTTGTTTTCCTTCTATTCCACGTATGGATTGGAATGTGATGCATTGGTTTCTTTGAATCTTATTGCTTTGTCTATTTATGAAGAGTATTTGAAGTGGTAGAATCTTTGTGCTTTGAGAATTGTGGTTTTGGAAGTAGGGCCCCAATTTCCTAATCTAGAGTCTCCCTTAATGGTGTTGTTCTTTAGTCAAAGGCCTAATCATCCTTGGGTTTCAAAAATGGCATTTCCTCTTCTCTTCTAGTGGTATATATAATAAGTAAAACATTATCTTTATCAGTTTCATTGCTAGTATTTAGGACCTCTTTTGTAGGATAATCAGACAATAGCCCTAGACAATTATACCCTTGATTATTTTTTTTAGTGTCCCATTTTCTATCTTAGTTCTAGGAATTTTTTCTTTGTGAGAATGGACCTATGGTGTGGGATAATTGAGCTTATATTTTTTTGATATTGGAAAGAAACCAATAGTGGAAAACATGGATAATCAAGGAAACAAGAAAGGGATGCACCTGAGAATTAGAATTAATTGAGGTACAAGAAGTATTATATCAATTAAAAATCAACATTTTCAAATAGCTTCCAGTGTTACCATAGATATGGAGAGACTAGTGAAGCATGAGGCATAGATGCATGAGGACAAGGACGAGTTTGTTAATGTTCGCCAATAAATGGAAAGACATGATCCATTAACAAAAGGGAGATAATGGTTCTATTGTCTCTATTAGTATTAATTTAAAATAAGTTTGTGATATTAATTGCGCTCTTCCTCTTAACCAGGGAAAATAAAAATTAGTGATGCAACTCATCATTTTACTACTAAATGATAGATAATCTACTTCAAATGTATTATTTTTTCTGTTTTTTTTTTTTTTTAATTCTACATAGTTATGAATGAGTAGTAAGACAATGAAATGTTGATTGTGGGTAGCTATAGTAACAGATAATTAGTACTTAGAGAACATTTAGAAGCTCGAGCTTCCAAATATTGTAACTAGTTCTTTAAACTTATATATATATATATATATATATATATATATATATATATATATATATATATATATATATATATATATATATATATTCTTTATTAATATTTTCTTAAAATACATTATGTCAACTCCATATTATACATCGAAGAAATTATACATCTCCCTCATACCTTGAATTAGAAAGAACCTACCAATGAACAACAAAATATTTCTCTCATATATATAGATATGGAAAGAACCAAACTAGAACCCCTGCATAGAATCTGAATGAACGATGGTTTCTCGAGAATGGAACCGCACTAGGGTTTAGTAGCAGGCCCTGACAGTAACATCAGCGGGGAAAAGTGAGGGCAGCAGGGCTCTGGCTGAAAACGATGGAAGCCACATTTGGGGGGGGGAAGGGGGGTGGGAGATTACCTCCTACATGAATGTCACGTCAGGGGACAACAGTGGAAAATACTCAGGGCAGTCTTGGGGAGCGGGCCCTAATGATGGACCGGTTTTGGGGGCACAATAGCAGGTGAAACAAAGAGGTCAGTGTCTGCATAAAGCCTCTAAAAAACCTCGTTTTATATTTCCTGGAAATAAATTAGACCATTATAGAGGTTATATGAAAGATCATGCTCTTATTTGCAAGTTTATAGGAATCTGGCCCATAGATAAGGATCTACTGAAATGGATTCATATTAAGTGGCAACCAAAAGGACATATTGATGTTAATTTTGGTGCCAGAGGGGTTTTTACATTTATTTTAACTAATTTGTTAGACAAGGAGAGGATTTTTAAAGGGGGGCCATATTTTTACTATAATGCAGGCCTGTTTTTAAGGCATTGGGAAGAATGTTACAATTTGGATCAGGAGCAGTTCCTTTTGGCCCCTGTGTCGGTCCATCTGTTTGCCTTACCAATGGATTTTTGGGATCCGGAAATCCTGGAAGGCATTGGAAACTCGTTAGGTAGATTTTTCAAGATTGTAGAAACCACAAGAAGAGGAAGGTATACGTTGTTTGCTCGTATATGTGTTTATATGAACATCACAGAGCCTCTTCATGAGTCATTTGAATTAGAATATGCAGGAGAAATTTCGCAGCAACTGATATATTATGACCATATCTCGTTTCGGTGCAGAAGATGCCATGAGTATGGGCATTTGTATAAAAGGTGCCCTCTCAATAACCCAAAACAACTAGTAAAGAATCAAGCGACAGAGGGTGAAGGAGAGAAGGAAGAATGGTTTCGTACAATTACAAGTAAAATAAAGCAAGGTAGATAGCAAGGAAACCATCAAAACTAGCAAAAACCTCAAAGGAAAAGCCAAAACAGGTATGAAGCCTTACAAGAACAAGTAGAGGGGGAAAAAGATGGAGACCCAATGAATGAGGAGAACCCAATAGAAATTCTTGCAAAACCGACAAAGGCCTAGAGAAAAGTTCCCTTAAAAGGCCCAGATCAAGAATATCAACAATATATTTGGGAGCAGGCAGAAATGGAGATAGATATAACAAAGGATGAACTCAGTAAAGAGGAACTTGTCATGAAGCAACTATTGCAAGAATGGAAAAAATTGGATGATAGATTCATCCCTAAAGATCAAAAAGTGCTATATAAGGAAACATTTGAGTAATATCTAACTACACATGCCAGAAGACAAGTGAAATTAGCTAGCCAAACACCTATACAACAAAAATCCAGTCAAGGGGCACCGTCCAAGTCAAAAACAGGTAAAAAAAAGGGGAGGAAGACACTGCAAGAATCCATCCAAACGGTTGGAAAAATATTGGTTAACTTCGAACATATAATACCGATCTCAATGGTTTTCTAGAAATTAAATAAAATTCCTTAATGATAGTTATCTCCTGGAATATAAGGGGCCTTAATAGCAAAGGAAAACAAAGATACTTGCAAGAGAGGCTGACAAAAGAAAAACCACAACTGGTTCTTCTTCAGGAAACAAAAGTGTCTAGGGAATGCCTAGAGGACATAGTTAGCAGAATGAAACCAAGGTATGAATTTATGGCAATATATGTGAATAGGAGTGCGGGAGGTATTGCAATCTTATGGAATCTGGTAGAAGTGTTGGCTGAAGGTTGGATAGGTTTGCCTCGGATTCTAACGGGAAAATTTAGATTAATAGGAACCAAAGAATGGTTCTCAGTATCATCAGTTTATGGCCCTACCATTCCAGGAGATAGACAATATTTCTTTACAAGTTTTAGAAGTCTTAAATTATTAAATCAGGATAAATACTGGGTGTTCGGAGGGGATTTTAATATGGTGATAAGTGCAGAAGAAAGAAAGGGGGGAACTAGCAGGTATAATCATAAGATGGAGCAGTTTACTTATCTCATAAAAGACACCTGACTGGTAGATATTCTAACTGTTAATGGAAAATTCACGTGGAATAATAGAAGGGGGGGGTGGGGGGAATACATCAAGTAAGCTCACGTCTTGTTCGGTTTTTAGTTTCAGAAGAATTTGTTGGTTTGGATCTCTTCTATGAGGCATCTATCCTACCCTCTATGGGGTTGAACCATTGGCCAATACGATTGGAGACAGATATGAAACAGCAAAAAAATAAGCCACCGTTCATATTTGAAATTTTCTGGCTTAGAGACCCCTTATTCATGCATAAAATCCGTAGCTGGTGGGATGAAAGTAGACTCACAGGAAGGGACCGCATGCATATGTTTCAACTGAAATTAAAGGAGATGAAGCAAAAAATTCAAAAATGGAACAAAACTAAATTTGGTAATATTCATAAGGACAAGGAAAAACTCCAAGGGCATATGAACCAAATCCAACAACAAATGATTTTAATGGGGAGATCTCCTGACTTGATAAAAGAGGAAGGGATGCTTTTCAATAAGATTGAAGAGCGCAAAATCTAGGAAGAGATATTATGGAAGCATAAATCAAGAATACAATGGCTTCAAGAAGGGGAAAAGAACTCTACTTTCTTCCATAAAGCTATGATACAACGATGTCAACATAATCAGATCTTCTCTCTCAAAGACTCAGAAGGGAATCGTCTGATAGAACATCAAGATCTGGAAAAGGAGTTGGAAAATCACTTTAAGGAAATCCTTACAGAGACAAATACGAACAAGTTTGAGGCAATTAATCAGATAATGAAATATATACCTGCAGTAGTCAGCAGAGATCAGAACCTTGAACTTATAAGAGAAACAACAATGACAGAGGTGGAAGATATAGTGAAAGAAGTGCCTAAGAATAAAGTGCCTGGTCCTGATGGCTTTATAGCTGAATTCTACCAAGCCTCCTGACACTTCATGGGAAAGGAAATTGTGGAATTGGCAGAGGAATCCAGAAGAACTCATCAAGTATTTCCTGGCCTAAATTCTACCTTTCTTACTCTGATTCCCAAACATGATAAGTGTGATACTCCTTCCGGGTTTCGTCCTATTGCTTTATGTAATGTTATTTATAAAATTTTGTCTACTATAATGGTTAATAGACTCAAACCTATACTACCAGCCCTCATCTCTCTGAAGAGAACAGGGTTTTTGAAAAGTATACAAATCCTAGATGGGATTGTCACTACTAAGGAAGCAATTCATTCCCTTCACAGTCTCAAATCCAAAGGAATGCTTATAAAGCTAGATTTGGCTAAAGCCTATGACCGCCTAAACTAGAAGTACTTGTAGCAAATTTTACTAGCATTTGGATTTGATGAAAGATGGGTTCAATGGATTCTATCTTTCATTACCACCCCTCATTTATCTATCCTTGTAAATGGGACTCCCTCTAGTTCTTTTAACATTTCTCGTGGTCTTAGACAGGGAGATCCTATTTCCCCCTTCCTGTTCATCCTAGCTACTGAAGGATTGGGAAGATTGATTAAGCTAAAAGTAAGAGACGATTCCCTTAAAGGTCTGAAGCTCTAGGGACTAGATCTTACTTTGTCTCATCAACAATTTGTTGACGACATAATGTTGTTCTGTCAAGCCACCCTCTTCGAATGTAAATCTATCTTGGATATCTTGAATATGTTTATGGCAGCTTATGGGACTCAAATTAATAATGAAAAATCAATTTTTTTCTTCTTTAACACTAACCCCCAGTCCAAAAGGTTCCTTGCTCGGACCTTAGGGTTTAGTATAGGGACTCTTCCATCGAAATATCTTGGTATGCCTTTGTCAGAAAATTCCCTTAAAACTAGTGGATGGAAAGCCCTTATAACTCTTATTCATAAATGAATGATGAATTGGTCCTTTAGGGAATTAAATACTCCTAGTCCATTTATCCTTATAAGATACATTCTTCAAGATATTCCTATATATCAACTATCTGGCATGGCAGCCCCGAAGAAAACATGTGCAGACATGGTTAGTATGTTTAATAAATTTCTCTAGCAAGGGGCTCAAGAGAAGAGGAAATGGGCACATCTATCCTGGGAGAAAATCACACTTCCGAAAATTAAAGTGGGTTTAGGTCTCCATGATTCGTTCACCGTTGATCAGGTAATGGGAGAAAAATTGTGGTGGCGTTGGTTGTAAGGAGGCTTGGCCCTATGGGAACACATATGGGAAAGAAAATATGATATTCCTCAGACATCAAGGGAATGTATTCACTAGCCTAATATACAGAGAGGATCATCTATTTAGAACCTTGCAGCAGCTAATAGACAACTGGTAAGGGTTCACAACTTCTGGGAGATCAGAGAGGGGAATATTTCCAACTTTTCGGAAGACTCATGGCAGCAGAGGGAATTTTTTTTTACAAGACTGGATCTGGCAGAAATATTTATGTTTACTCGACACCCTAAAATCAAGGAAGTGAAAAATTATTGGGATGATCAGAATGATCACTTCTGGAGGAAATGGAAACAAAAATGGCAGTGGAAGGAAGCTCCGGACACGCAGTAATGGAGAAACTTTGACAAAAAGCTTCAAACAAGGAAAATACCTATCCAGACAGGAAATGACATATTGCGGTGGGGGTATAGCCCGAAAGGCACGTTCACAATAAAATAAGCGTACCAATTACAAGAAAATAATGTTGAAATTCCGGAGAATTGAGTGTGGAGGAAAATCTGGTCCCTTAAACACTGGCCGAAAATAGAACATTTCTTATGGCTTGTTGGTCATGGACGAATCCTTACTTGGGACCAGTTAAAGAGACGAGGAATGCATGGGCCATCCTGTTCTGTGATGTGTGCTAAAAAAGAGGAAAAACTTGAACACCTGCTCAATACTTGTCAAGTAGCAGATCAAATGTGGGTAAATCTTAATAACTTATTCCAACAATGAGATCGAAATAATCAAAACCTTCATCAAACAATTGAAAATTGGAGAAAGGGAGGGTATCCGACTCTAGTAGTGAACAGAGCATGGAACTTTGCAGTGGGATTTTTATTATGGTCCCAGTGGAAAGAGAGGAACAAAAGAATCTTTCAAAATGTAAAGCTGAAAAATACTGAAATATGGAATAAAATTTTAAAAGAAATAAGAGAAACCATATTATCTGAAAAATGGGCGCATTAGGACTAGATAGTTCACGGCTTGGAAGGTCAAATTCTTCAAAAGTTAAATCTAAAGGAAGAAATGCTTGCACCATCTTTCGGGAAACAAAGAGCAGCAGGATACGTCATAAGAGATGTTTTCACTAGGCCCCAGTCAAGATTCATCAAACTTAACTATGATGGGGCTTCAAAAGGGAATCCAGGACAAGCAAGAGTTGGATGGATATTTAGAGATTGTACAGGGAAAATTTTAAGGATCTTCACCATTGATCTTGGATATGCAGCTAATAATGAAGCCGAACTTACAGCTGTGAAACTAGGGCTTGAAATTGCGCGTCAAGAACGGTATAATAGATTAGAAATAGAGGGGGATTCTGCTATGGCCACTGGAATATTAAGAAAGCCTCAAGAGAGGGCTAATTGGGAACATATCGACAAAATCTGGAGAACTGCAAGGTTAGTACATGAAATTAAACATATAATGGGAGCAATCGACTATACTGTTCCTTATCATGTTAGAAGAGCAGGTAATAAAAATATCGCTTGGAAAATTGTGCCTAGAACAATGTAGATCAACTACTAGATCGACCATGGAGGTAGGAAATAGAACCTGAAATGAATGACCTCTGGGATATGGTGCAACAGGATGGCGACCATGCAGGTCAGGACCATAATAACCCCCGATCAGGGTGGCTAGCGGTGAAGAGTGAGCCAAGAGGACATGGTGGTAAAAGGAGAGCACCGCGTAGAGAGGTCGGACGACAACATGGCCAACGCATGCAAATTGTGGCATAGAATGGCTGACAGGGCAATGGACAAGACATTTCCCAAGTGAGATAATAAGTATGGCATTTAAATAATATCGTAAATAGCTAGAAAATCTAGCGAGGTTGTCAGTCTTTTATTAGGGTAACGACCAGAGAAATGTCCCTGGTTTTGTTGTGAAGAATTTGGTTTTGTTGTGAAGAATTTGGTTCCTCCTGCATGTCCCCGGGAAGCCATTTTTGTCAAAGCTGATGGACTTCGTGGGTGGCTCGATATGTATTACATTTCCACCTCGTTGTGCAAATGAAGTTGGTCTTGGAATTTCAAAGCATGCAAATTAAAATTTTAGTGTTTTTAGATTTTCTGTACAAAGGTTTTTCCAAGTTCTGTGAAGTCTGTAACGTTGGCAATGTTAGTAAATCTAGTGGTTGTAATTTTGCCAGATTTCTGTAAGGTCAATGATTTTATCATCGGATAGTCCTCATCCTCTTCGTATTCGGAGTCTTGATGACACTGTCTGTGAGTCTGCTGAGAAATTTGTATGCATGTAGATTAATCATGAGAATGTTTGGGCAGGTAGAGTAGCGCACTCTGCCGAGGGCTCTGTGCATGTTCATAGTCAGTTGAATAGGGCCATCAATGGTTTTATTCATGGGATTTACCAGTTTCGTGGGTATGCAGAATTTGGGTTCTTGGCAGGGTTGGTTTTCGTTTCTTTTGGTATGGGCTTGGGTTTCTCTGTTTCTATATTATGCTTCTGCTCTAGGTCGCTAAGGGCTCTGAGCATGAAAAGGTCGTCAGTGGTTTTTATTCATGGGAATTACTAGTTTTGTGGGTCTCTAGAATTGGGTTTCTCTGCTTTGATTTTATGTTTCTGCTCTGGGTTGGGACTGTTGGTGCTGCAAGTAGAATGGTTATGGGGAAAAGCCGGATGGGTAGTATATTAATGAAGGGGCAAGGTTCTCCCATCTACTCTCCCTCTCATGCTTTACCCAACTACTATATTTCCAGTTGCCTTATATGTAATTGTCTTGGAATTGTCTATTGTCTAGCTATTCCAGGAGTGTTTATTATCGGTCCTGTTAAGATGGTTAAGAAAACCAGAGGAGGAAAGCCTAGAGGGGATAAAGGCAAAGAACCTATCTCACCCCCGCTAGCAAATAGAGGTCGAAAGTCAACCAAAGAGCTCATGGAGCCCCTAATTCAAACCTTTGCAGAAGACATTCCTTGTTCTGTAAAATTTCATATTTATGGATGGGAAACAAAAGTTATCAGTAAAATTGATGAAGATAAATTAGCATTAGAAGAATTGCATAATATGATTGAAGATCCAGGGCATACACGTGGGAGAATATCATTGTTCCAACACTCATTTAGAACATATTGGTTGATAAAATGCTTACGGGAAAAAGCTATAATGTTAACTCAGGAAACAGGAGAACCAAATTTAAGTTCCACTTTGGCAGATATCAATAGAAACATTCAGGAAATTAACCTCCGTCAACTGCATCAGTATGCTAGACTTGGCAGAATGGAGAAAGATATAAAATCCATGCAACAAGTTGAAATATCAGGATCCAGTGTCAAAGATCCCACCCTGGTGGAGTCAGATGATGAATAGAGATAACAATACTTCTTTTTTAGCGGCTAGCTTTATTTTCTGTAAATGATAATATTAGCAAAATTTGATATTAGTTTTCTTAAGACTTTGTTTAGGATATTAAGGAAGTTTATGTTTTGGTTGGCGTACAATGCACTTACATGGCCAACAGACCTGGTTTCCTTTGGGCAGGTTGAGGTCTAATTTTTGTATCTATGTTGCCCGGTTTTTATATTAATAGAAAATGGAAAGGAACTACTAAGCTTACAATATATATATATATATATATATATATATATATATATATCTTCAAGGTTTAGCTCAATTGGTCTAGTATCCATTGTTAAAGCACCTCAATTAGTAAAGTTCTTTTAGGCTCTATTAGTTTTTTTCTATTATTATTTTTTAGCTATCATATATATATGAAATTCATATTAGAAATTAAACAAGTTAAACTGCAATATACTATGAGATAAGAAGTAAGTGAAAAAATGCATGATATATATAAAGATATATATGAAATTAATATATTAAATAACATAAATATTTAAATATTTTATTTTAGTGGACATTGAATTAATTATAAATAATATTATAAACCCCCTTCATACCAAAGTGGAATTTTTATATTATTTTAAATTACACATGTCAAGTGCATATATAATACTGGATATTGAATGTCAACTGCATATTGAATAGTAGAAAAACTATAAAATTATATAATTCATATATGACCTCTTTCTACCAAAAACGGTACACGCACGGCCAATCAAAAATTGGCAATGTAAATTTAGAATAGTTCCATACGTTGAAGCAAAAGTATAATTTGATATTTTATGTCGAATTTCCGAATAATGTAGAAGATGCTGTCGTTGCGTCATCATCACGTTGCATAAATAAAATATTTGGCGTTGACCCTAGATGTTTGGTATACGGAGCACATATGGTGAGAAATTTTCCAAGAAATTTGATTGTTGGAGTTTGAATTATTTGTATGATACGGGAAATGCATTCAGCAACAAGAATTTTATTTTTGAAATTTCATGACTGTAACTCACATTTTCAAAAAAAATTGTCCGAATCTTATCAAAATTTCCAAAAACAAAAGCACATTCTTAAACTACTTTATTTATAATAAATAATGTTATAAAAAACTCATAATGATCCAAATTTATTTCCTAGAAAGCTTCAAAAAAGGCTTATTTTGCATGGCTTTTGTCCTTCCTAATTTTTCCTTTTTTTAAATCCAACCAATAAACTTAAAGATTAAGGTTAAATACCTTATTTTAGATGCAGAGGTTTTTTATCACTAAATATTTGAAATTGAATTCTTCTTAGAAGTAGGCAGAAATTTTGGAAAAGTTGAGTTATAGTTGGTAAGCTTAAAGATTTTGGGTGCGCCACTGGTTTTTTATAGTGCTGAATCCATTTTCACCATCAAAAACAGAATTCAGGTACTCCTTCAGTCACATTTGTTGAAAAAAAAATGGTCCAATTTGGGTGATTTGTTGAAAAAAAAATGGCCAGATTCAACTTTTTTGACAACAAATTTGTAGCCTCCTTAAAGAACCCCATTTCAACTAAATTATTAATTAAATCAATGTTTTATGTATTTATGTCTTTTCAGATTCTATCTCAATATTTTTTCTTCACCCCAAATGTAGATGGAAAAATATTATGAGATTTGATCTCTTTCAATGTTTGATAGATTTTAGATTGAAATGATCGATGCTCATCCTTCACACACCACACCCACAATGTGTCAACTCCATGTTGAACATAGAAGGAATTAAAACTTTCTTTATTTTGAACAATATGTGTGTGTAAGGGGTGGCAACCACAATGTGTCAACTCCATGTTGAGTATAGAAGCAATTAACCAATGCATAGAATTTAGGAAATACTTCCAATAACCAAGTTGAAGCCTATGAGTTCTTTTAAGGACTCTCCAGGAACCAATCACTTTGATATGAAATTGAATGTCATCTTTAACAAAACCAAATCTCTCCCTCAAAAGTTTAGTAAACACAAAGACTACAATGTCCTCCTAAATATTAACTCCAAGGATGATCAATTAGCAAAGAGGGCTATTGGTTTCGATCTTGTTCCATTGTTAATCAATAAATATTTAGTTTTTAATGCAATATATCATTAGGGCTTGCATGATAGAGAAGTGTTAGAATGTTGGTTTGACATTCTCAAAGCGTAAAGGGGATAAGTGACAAATGTTGGTAGTTTCATGTGGGGGATGAGGCTTGAAAACATTTCATTGCTATGCACATGAGAGATGACTTGCTGGAAGACTACTCATTTGGAAATGATGTCATTGTGGGTAGCAGATGTGAGCAGGTCTCATCTTGAATTCAGTTTCATGCATTTTTTGGTGGAAATTAGAGAACTAGAAGATTGGCATGGTGAGGGGACACCAAAAAATCATTATAATCAAATATGAAATATGAATCCTACATGCATAGGATATATTGGCGACTTCATGATTTTAAGCCGTCGCCATAAAATCATGATAATGCTACCATGGTTGCATCCCATCCTTTAACATCTTAGGCTATGGTGTCATTAAGAAGAAACTAGGGTAATTTTGTGGACGTATTTGCATTGGGACCAATATTTGGAAATAAATAAGGTAATCTATAGTGCCACTAAGTGGTGAATAGTTGGTGGGGTCTCCTTTAACGGACTATGTTTGTAGAATTCTTTAGTAAGCTTCATTAGCACTAGCTTTTGTTTTCCTTCTATTCCTGGTATGGAATGGAATGTGATTCATTGGTTGCTTTGAATTTTTTTCTCTATCTATTTATGAAGAGTATTTGAAGTGGTGCGATATTTGTGCTTTGAGGATTGTGGTTTTGGAAGTAGGGCCCCAATTTCCTGATCTAGAGTCTCCCTTTGGGGTACTTTTCTTTAGTCAAAGGCCTAATCATCCTTGGGTTTCAAAGGTGGGATTTCCTCCTCTATTCTAGAGGGATATCTAGTTAGTAAAGCATGATATTTATCAGTTTCATTGCTAGTATTGAGGGCCTCTTTTGAAGGATAATCAAACAATAGCCCTAGAAAATTATACCCTTGATTATTGTTTTTTTAGTGTCCCATTTTCTATCTCAGTTCTAGGAATTTTTTCTTTGTGAGAATGGACCTATGTTATGGGATAATTGAGCTTATGTTGTTTTGATAGTGGAAAACATCCAATAGTCGAAAACATGGATAAGCAAGGAAACAAGAAAGGGATGCACCTGAGAATTAGAATTAATCTATCTATAATAACTATTATATCAATTAAAATTTAACACTTTCAAATGGCTTCTAGTGTCACAATAGCTATGGGGAGACTAGTGAAGCATGAGCCATAGATGCATAAAGACAAGGATGACCTTGTTTTTCTTCACCAATAGATGGAAAACTTATAGACACCATCCATTAAAAAAAGGGAGCTAAAGGTTCCTACATGTCTGTTAGTATTAATTTAAAATAAGTTTGTGATCTTAACTGCCCCCTTCTTCTTAACAAGGGAAAAAAGAAATTAGTGATGAGTCTTATCATTTTACTACTAAATGATAGATAATCTTCTTTAAATGTATTATTTTTTTGGGTTTTTTTTTGGAAAATTTTTGCACACGGTTATGAGTGAGTAGTAAGACAATGAAATGTTGGTTGTGGGTAGCTATAGTAACAGATAATTAATACTTAGAGCACATTAAAAGCACGAGCTTCCAAATATTGTAACTAATTCTTTATATACTTAAAATACATCATGTCAACTCCATATTATACATTGAATTAGAAAGAATCTACCAATGAAATACTATATGATGTATTTTATATATATATATATATATATATATATATATATATATATATATTTATTTATCCTCAAGGTTTAGATCATACCAAGGTGCGATATTTATATTATTTTAGATTGCACACGTCAAATCTTTATTGAATAATAGAAAAATTAGGCATATGGCTTATACCAGAAAGTAAAAAAATAATTATAAACAAAATTGGACATTTTTACTATTAGTTCTGTTATATAAAGATGATGTAAAATTAGAATGATGATTGAAGAATTTTACTTAGAGCTCACATTGAAATATTACTTATTAATATTTATAGTTTAATTGAAAAATATTATCATTAATATTTTTTAATTTTTAATATAAGTACCATTTTATTATATTATAATTAACTTTATGGAACAAAATATCTTCCTATATTGAATTGTAGAATCTTTCTTGGAAAAATAAATTTTATTATTGGAAAAGAAAAGATTCATCTTAATTTTAGATCTATCATTGGTGAAGAGTAATCAAATCTCTCAAAAATCAAACTTCTTTTTTGATTGAAAAATTGCACCTATAGAGATTTGATTCCTCTTACTCTTGGAAAATTTGGAGTTAAAATGGATCTATGTTGGTTTTAAGAAATGCACAATAAAATATTTTAGCTATTAAAAATTATTTATTTTCGCTTTTTTAGAAAATATACATATAGCTCGCATTGAAATGTTGTATTTATATTTTACATTCTCCATGCCAAAATGTTAAAAATAGCACACACAGAGATTGCTTTATACATTGAATTACATTTTTTAATAGTATTAAAATGTTATGTGTCATCTAGGAATTACGATTCTCCCTAGTACCTTGAAGTTATTAATGAATAAGATCTCTCTATATCTATTAATTTTATTATTATTAGTATTTTTTAAATGTTATATATCAACTTCATACTAAGAATGAAATAAATTATACATATTTTTAACAAATGAAAGTGAAAAAAAAGAGTTGTCTTTAATGCAACTTTTTTGGAGTTTTGATGGCCTAAAAAATTATGAGGTGAAATATTGATTTTTGTTATTTCAATTAGTTTTTTGGTTGTATATATGCATATATGGATTCAACGCCTTGAAAAACCCCTAGTAACTTTGATTGTGAAAAGTTTACCCATCAAATTTGTGATTTCAATGAATTCTTGCCAGATTTTAGAGAAATTAGATAGAAAAAATAAATCGGAAAACTTTTCAAAAAGTACCATTAAAAACAACTAGGAAAAGAATTAATAATAAGAAATTAATAATATTTTTTTTAAATACAAACTTGATATAAAATTGTGTTTGAAATACTTTATTTAGAGTTTGAACTTAAAATATTTTTTGATATATATATATATATATATATATATATATATATATATATATATATATCAAATCCTAAAAAAAATAAAGTATACATCATGTAATGTCAATAATATTATTTTTACATGCTTTCTCTCACCTTCCATATTACATAGTGAAGGAATTACATATCTCCCTCATACCAAAAAATAAATTAAAAGTTTTTTTTTTCAATTATTTTGACTCAAAATTGAGGGGGAAATTGAAACATTTTATTTGAGTGTAACATTGTTTTTTTTTTGTCATTACTATTTTGAATTTGTTAATGTAAATATAATTTATTATTTTTAAATGTAATGTTATGGGATAACATCTCTTTCACACTAGGTTGTAAAACACCTCAAGATGCATTGAAATATATATACTCAATAGAAATAACAAATTTAATATAAGGTCCATTTAGAAATAATGATAACTTTGAGGAAGAGGTTAAATGTGTGATTGCACATATAGAGATTATATTAAATTTTCTTGTCACCTATACACAAATAAGTGGATTAAAACTCACACGATGTATTTAAAATTTTATAGATAGTAAGGAGAAAACCTTTATTTAAATTAATGGTCATAATGCCACCCACCTCATTTCAATTACCTTCTTAAATATAAAGTGATAAAGTGAGATTGTGAAATTTGCATGTGTGAAATGTGGGTGTAAAAATTGAGAGTAATACTAGTAAACTAACGAAACTTTATATCAAGGGAAAAATATTGTTGGAATATGTAATTCCTACTTGTCTGCAGTGTTGACTCTCTATGTAAGGAGTTTGTTCCTATATCATAGGAGGTAGCTAAATCCAAATATTCCTAGTTTGGTGTGTGGTTGAGATATTCTCTCAACCACCTTATTGTGCGTCCAAGATATTTTCCCTATCTTGAGACTATATTTGATGTATATATATGTAACCATTTTGATTAATATAATATAGTGTGCATATTGATATTTTATCATGGTATCAGAGCCCATACGGGCCTGGACCTCGGCCCCTTCTGGGCTGAGGTAAATAAGATAGTATATATGTAGTGTTTTAGTTTTTTTGTTTGTCCATTCGTTTGGGCAGTGGTTGGCGGAAGTATGGACAAGTGTTTCGATTGTTTTAAAGTCTATTGATTGTGTTGCTCTAGAGAAGTGGAGGTGTTCTTGCTCGGAGTCAGGGCATATGAATGGAGAAGAGGGAGGTCGTCTGGTGCGCTACAACGTAGTGTAATACAATGATCAGAGGTATAGGGTTCAACTCTCATTGCACATCATGACGCACACCATAGACGATATTGCTGAGGAGATCTCATTCCATGCCTTCGAGGAAGACTATCGTCTAAGAATTGCGGGCATCGAGGGTGCAACAAAAGTGCTTGAGAAGAAGTTTGTGTTAGAATTTTCGAGCATGACGTTGGAAGAGACAACATCGACGTTGTGCTGAACTGGGGAGATATTCTCCAGATAGTTGTTTTGGAGCTGATATGGAAGGTCTGTCGATCTAACACTACAGAGAAGGGGATATACATCAAAATTATTATTTCATTGTTGAAATCATCATCGAATGGGGTCAAGTATGGGTGTGCTTCAACTCTGGAGAATATTTCATCGGCCTCAATTGTGATCCAGGTGGCAACGAATACCTATTACCCCTTAATTTCCTCCTAGGTACGATCTTCAATGTTGAGCTGAGAATCTCGCCATGTAGATATAGGGTCGCTCATCTGCAATTTTTTTGCAGATATATGAATGAAGTCGGTTTTCACATCTGATAGAGGTCGAGATCTGTGATCCAAATCGGGCTTGAGCTGGAGGAGGCTCGAGTTTTTTTGTCGATTGGTTTCCATCCCTAGTTTCGTTGGGGCTCCGTATGGGAGCGAGCCAAGGTGGCTGAGTCGAATACGGATGTTGAGTCCAACCACGTGAAGTTCATGAGCAGGTGATGCATTCCATGCCACCTGAGAAAATCGAGATCTTTAAATCACTCAAGGATTGGGTAGACAACAATATATTGGTTCATTTAAAGTCTGTTGAGAATTTTTGGCAGCCACAAGACTTTTTTCCTATTGTTTCTTCTGAGAGCTTCCTTGAAGAAGTTAGAGAGTTGTGGAAGCGGTCACTTGAATTACGAGATGACTATTTAGTTTGCCTTGTCATCCTGGGCAAGGTCGACACATATGTGGAAAGCTAAGGAAAATAGACATGGTGATCTTCTTACTAAGTATCTTTACTAGTGCAGTTGCTGGGATATTTGCTAAATATTCTAAAGACCTCAAATTGCGGAACCGAGTGCGCAAAGGAGACCTGAGTGCCTCGGTCTGCCAAGCAACGAAATGGTGAAGCGCCATAACCATCACTCATTTTCGCTGTTGGAGGAGACGGAGGTGAGCCATGACTGGAGCATGGCGTGGTGTCGATCTGCGGCAGGCAACGAGAAATGGAAGACGCTGTGGAGGCGATGCCTAATTTCGTGGCTAGAAACGATGAGGTTTATAACTTATTTGGCATCTACGATGGACATAGAGGTTCACAGCCAACGCGTTACTGCAAGGATTAGCTTCACGTGGTCGTGGTAGAGGAAATCTAATTAACCGACCCTGTGATGGAAGCATGGAGGCCAATGCTGGAATGGTTGTTGGTTCTCACAACATGAATGAAGGTGAAATGGGTCCTAAGCCTCTACATCATTTAATTTTACAAATTTTCCATATATGTAGTCGATGGGGAGTTGTTTGTTGCTTCCAAGGAATGTGCATTCTCAATATGGAGGACTTGCTACGAGTACAAGCGGAGTACACGATATTTTGTACATTGCTTAGTATCATTCGAGTTCGATGTTGAATTTGGGGGCTAAAAGTGTCCTAGGTTTGAAGAGAAAGTCCCTGCAAATTTTCGTGACCGATGGAGCTAGATTTGTTGGCAGTCACCTTGTTAACATGCACATGGCAAGAGGGGACAGGAATATTGTTTTTTTGTCAATTTCTTCACAGGAAGGAAGGAGAATTTTCTGCATCATTTTTGCATTCCGAGGTTTGAAGTGATAAGGAATGATGTCATGTAAAATAGCATTATGTTGCCATTGTTTAATATTTCTTTGAAAATTTCTCATGTGAGTAATGTAAATCTGGTTGGAAGAATTGATTTATTTATTGTGACATTTAGTTTGGCCAACTATTGTAACGAGTTTGAGTCTCTGTTGGAATTGGCCATTCCAACAATAGAAAATTTTATTTGTAGGAATGATTTACTACCAGATATGATGAAGACATGATAGTGACAATGGCATCAAAGGATAGTGGTTGGAGCTACATTAGGTATTGGAGGATGATCAAGTTTGTGTATGCCCAATGTGACCAAGGGAGTAGATTGTGATGGAAATGGGTAAGTTGAAACAAAGTGTCTGAAGTGTCTTTACTTGTGTAGCGAGATGTTAGAAATTTGGTTTTTTGTTTGAAAGTTGTTAAGCGATTGCAGATCTGGATGTTCAATTGCAAGGAGATTAACTCGATACTGGGTATTTGATGTTGCAGCTTGTCAGCGAGCATGAGGAGGCATGCTTGGAAGCAGTCACCAGCCTTGATATTGTGAACAAGGGAAGTGGCGTAATGCTGCAATGCCGGGGAATTGGATGCTGAAATGAGAAATTTGTGTGTAAAATCGTCAAATTTTATGCATGTTGACAGTGAATTTGTGGCTGACGCAGGATCAAATCGTGGATTCCTGGATTCTTATTTTGAGAGGGAAAATTTGTTTCTATTCGTGTGGATGTGAGTGCCTACATCTAGATCATCTGTGCTGGAATGCACTACATTGAGACCAGTTGAAAAGTCGTCGATCCATTTCTTTATCAGTGGACCCCTCTGAGGTATCGTTGGAGAAGAATGGTTGTTGTTATGTTTTGGAAATAGTCATCTTTGGGCAGAGATAGGGAAATTTTATGTTCTTGTTAATCTGAAAATTTTATTTTGTTTCTTGGAATCATGTATAAAATTATTGGCCCTTATTGAGCCTAGCTAACTCAATGTAGGTAAAATTAATTTTTTAGAATTTGTGACTCTAACAAATGATAGGTTAAGCATGGAGTTGCAAGAATTTATTTGACAAAGAAAAATATGCCCAAGATATGAACAATGTAAAGATGAGGTGAAGGAGCAAAAACATCAATTATGATGGACAACTAAGTTGAAAGTTTTTTTTCGTGAGTTTCTTGGAATAGACTCTTGATGATGAGTCACATAGTTGAATGGTAAGAAAGTATAGGATGGTTTTGTAGTGGTCTTTTTATGCACCTAGTAACTCCAAGAGTTGGAGTGTGTAATGTAAGCCCTGTAAAGGCATATGTATCCCTGTGGGGTTCGTGGTTATCTAAAAACCATTTTGTAATTGGCACTTTGTAGTTACAGGTTTGTGTTCAGCCCAAAACCAATTTTGTCACTTTGAAGTGATGGTTTGTGGTGAGCCAAAAACCACGTGCAAGCCCTAGTGGCTACAGATCCTTCGTGGCTACGGTGCCCCGGGTGCACACAGGAGCCTTCGTGCTCACAGCTGAGTAGGTGGTCTGCAGAAACACCTTACTCATAGAAGAAACTTAGTTTCTCATAGGTCTCAGTTTACTGAGCACATTTTAGGGGGGATTTGCAGATACAGGTACAGGTATGCAGTAATAATGGTTGACAGAACCATGTATGTGAAGGACATCTTACGAGACTAGCGGTTGCAATGGTTGGTAGCCATCCATTCCGGTGGATGGTTGCTCCTTTGTATGGACGTTGACACATATTTTGTTGGTTCTGCACATGGGATTTTCCCGTTTGTGGTGGATCTGAGTCCCAGACACATCATTTGTTGGTTTTTCACATGGGATTTGCCCGTTTGTGGTGGATCTGAGTCCCAAACACATCTTTTCTAATGATTGACCACAACTAGATTTTGTGAATCGCTATTGAGACAAGTAGTCATTAAGGGGGTGTGTTGGAATATAAGTGATTTGCAATAATTATAATAGGTTTTAGAAGAAAATGAAAAAATTGTGAATGATGATAGTTCTTTTGAGGAACATACTATCAAATTATAGTTTTAAACAATTAGGTTTAATTATTAAGTTCTATGGTGGTAAACTTGATATGGTTAGCTTTTTTTATTCCATTATAGTGAAAAAATATCTTAGAATAATTAGGACGATAGGCCTTTTCTTTTGAATCAACCATTTTATATTTTCGTCAACCATTTCATAGTGCTAATGACACATGTGTAAACATGGTGCGCAACAAGGCGTTCTCCCTTTACTCGGTTCTAGTTAAAAGAAGTCAATTCCCGGTGTTGAGGGTGGCATATGGCTGCGGTCTCCCGTTACTTGGTTACCGGTTACCGAAAGTCGGTTCACAGCATTGAGGGTGGCATATGGCGGATCAACCAGAGTGGAGGCGTTAACGCAGATGAAGGTGATGGCGGATCAACCGAACGATGGTGGCATACGAAAGTGATGACAGATCAATAAGAGTGGAGGCGTTAACATGTACTGGCGTTTGTGACCTGCTCACCTTAAATTAACGTAGACCAACATTTGTGAACTGCTCACCCAGAGAGTGGCTCACTGTTAGTTTCCAAGGATTTATGAGGCACTATTGAATGGATTTATTGCTACTACCTCACCAGAACACATATACTGTCCTGTTAGGTCAGCGTTTCGCATTCCAGTTGCTACTTAATCAAATTTTAATGTGTTTTTTCTTTCTTCGACATCGACTGAAATCAAGTCTTAGGCGAGAAAATATTTAATCTTTTTATTTCTCAACGTAAGACATGCTCCATAGAGCCCTTTAAAATCATTAAATCGGCCTCGAGAAAGGAAAATTCTTTAAATTTGGATGGAAATCAATTTAAATAAAGATCATCTTTAGCATTATCATCAGAAACTTGCTTCAGGCTCGTGAAGTTTTTAAATATTTGTGTGGATTTTAGTCTCAGGGGAAATAGTTTTTAAATTATTTTAAATGGAAGCAGATTTGTTCCATGGAATTTGGAAATTCTGGGAAAAAAACGACTTTCGTCAACTGTGATCTTCTACAATTTTAGTAGAAATTAATTGAAGGTACATCTTTAGGAAAAATCGGGTTCTATATTTCCACATAGTAATTAGCTCGTAGCAAGAAAACCATGAAATGACTTTGAAAAGAATAAGCTTATGTTCAGGTTATTCTTAGCCGGTTTAATTTTTCCTTTTTATATGAATTCAAGCCTAATGAGTCATTCTTTCTTTGACGTCAAATTCTTCTTAGTGATTTTACATTGCGATCGGGACGAACCAATTCTAAATTTCTTGCACAAATTCGCAGCTGTAGATGGAGACCAACAAAGATAGATCAGTGCCTTCCCTTCACTCTGCTGAAAATCAAAATTGCCTGTTTGAATTGGATAATTTCTCTGCATTTCTTTGAAGTCACAAACTCTTTGTTGTTTTCCCATCTGGTGTGAACTGTATTCCATATTTCTCAAATCCAGACTTTATACCAAAGCAAGCTTCTCCATCCGATAGATCAACTCGTGTAACCAAGCAGATAGGAATCATCAGATGAGTCCTCTACAATCACCACCTTGTAAATGAAAAGAATTATTGTCATTTTTTCGAGAAGACCATAGACAACACATAGATGAACATTTTTACCATGGACACTCAAAAAAAAAAAAAGAACTGGAATAGAATGCTGAAAGAAACCTAAAAATTCTGTAAACTCCATTTCTCTTTTATTTTCATTGGTATAATCACTTATATTTATTATAATATCATCCCGACTAGGGCATTTTGGCTTTAATTTCTTCAACAAAGAACCAACACTCAAATAATTGTTTTCAAAAACTTCATCCTTTAGGGTAGAAGGAGGCACATCTGAAAACATCAAAACTGGGGAAATACCCTTTGATTTTTTGTTCATCGTCTCTATCAATGCACTCTCACAATATGATCCAACATTAACAATTTCATCATGTGTTAGGTTTTTCTTTCTTGTAATTGCATTGGGGATATCGGAGATTCCATGATAATTACTTATGCAAAATTATTGAAGGTAGGTAATATCGTATGCTGCATTCCAGAATATATCTGAATTTTGGACTTGCTTATCCTGAAAATATCCTTCAGAGACATCCAAAGTTTGTTCAAATAACCCATGATCACACCCTTGTTTACACAATATGTGGGAAATAGGTAGCTTAGCTTTAGCCCAAGAAGAAGATCTCCGATAAGAACATATTTTATTAGTTGGCAGCCCACAATTGTGAATCAATATCTATTTTTTTGTCAACTGAAATACAACCTTCCACGGATCTACGAAGTAATTCATTATCATTAATGAACTTGCAACAAGACACAAATACATGAATCTCAGATCTTATTACTAATAAATCATTTGAAAAATTTCTACCCAAACATTGTTCAATTGAATAAGCACCATTATGTTCCTCAAGAAGGTTCCCTATACTACAGACTTTGAAGATGCTAGGTTGTGCATCAACAACACAATATTGACTTCGTATGGCACTAATTTGCACCATTTTATATCCAGTATCTACACTCTGACACTTTTCATGTTGGCATATTTGATAGCCAGGGTTATCAAGGTATTGTTGGAGGAAAGTCTTATATTCCCATTTATTCTCTCCTGGAGATAGTGGGAGCATGTGGGGCATCTTCAAACTAAATTTGTTTACCATTTCCCCATTTTGAAATGAGAACTACAAAATATCGATCAAAGGCAGTAGATACATATTTTACATGCCTCTCAAAATTAAATTCAATCAAAGCAATTTATGTGTTAAGGTTGTCATCAATAGCATTATCCTCACTGGCCTCTCCAAAGCTCTTGCAGTCCAAAAGATGCACCAATTTGGGTTGTATATTGACATCATATATCTCTGAATCTAAACTGCTCTGTCTTCTCAGATATTTTTTCTCAACATTTGTAGCACATGGAGGATCTATCTCACCACAAAATCTTGCCTAAAATTAGCTACATATTCCATTTTATAATCCTTTATCAAAAAAGGAAAGTTATCCACGACAACACTTGAGTTAAAATGACATCTGGATCCCAAAGGCACATCCACCTCAAAACCCCCAGCTACATTCTCTGCTGTTTTTGAAAAGCATTACTCTTTTGACTCTGCAATTAGATCAAAGGCATGCCATATACTAGATCGATCTCTCTCTTCATTCTTTTCTTTAGCACTTGAAACAACCATGAGAAACTCTCCATTATTTTCATTCACATCATCTTTGATCTCACCAAATACTAATTTTTCAAGCTCCTGTTCAATGCCAAGATCCCCCGGAATAACATCACCTAGCTTGGACATTTCTGGTATATTGTGTGCTTCCATAAGATACATTTTCTTATCGTGACATAATTTTATTAATGGCGGGTATCCTGTAGTAGTTTTCATTTTACTTATTCCACGCACAAAATTTCCATGTTTTATATCTGTAGAAGAGAAAATTGGCACTATATTTCTAATTTTCTCCAGTACACAAGAGTTTTCAAGAGTCTTCACTTCAGTTGAAATCTATGCACATAACACCCCATCTTCCATAGCAAGACTGCAAGTTGGAACATGTATCCCAACTAGCAAACTACAGCTTATGGCTGCAAATTTAGAAGCATCAACATGAGAGACCATGCAAATTTCTCTTGAATACTTCCCAATTTTCTTTATAACTACATGGATTTTATCAAAATATTCATTATTAGGATCATATTTAGAAATGGAAGAAGCATGTAAATTCCCTTCTGATATATTCTTTCTTTTCTTTCTCGCATCTTGTTTAAGGAAGCACAATGCCTATGGGAGCAACACCATTATCATTGACATTGCAAATTCCTGTCCCATGTAATCTGCATCTTCCTTGTCTAAATTTCCATCCAGTGATTAGGTGGCATTACATTTTCTATTATGCTATGAGGAACTCAAGCTAAACTCATTAGAAATTATTTGACCATTCCTAGATAGTTCAGGGACAGAATGCAAAGGAATAACACTAGCTTGCGGAATAAATTGAATAAATTTCTCAACTTTCAGCTGTCCCTCATCATCCTTTCTGTCTTTTAATATTTCTTCACAATCTCTAATAGAGGACTCAAGTATGGAACCATCCTGAAATTTATCTAGTAGTGTGCATTGTTGCGGGAAATATGACACTACTTGAGAACCTGAAAGTATGCCCTTGCCAACGTTAGATATTTTTGAATGGTTTACCATATTTGGTTCTTCATTTATGATTTCAGATACAGTCCCCCCATGCCCCAAATGTGAAATTTCCATTCTCTTTAGATGAGAAGGTTGATATGAAATGAATGGCCTACTGGCAATTCCTTTGTTATTTATCAGAATACCAAGACAAGTATTTTCATCCTTAGACACACAAACATAATTTAATGATATTTTATTTCCTTTAATGTTAAGGGAATCTTGCACAAACAATCCAGTTTTCCCTACAATATCGAAGCATTCATAAGGCTGATTTTTTTAATTGTAATTCTCAATTTCCATTGCAGCTTTAGTTTAAGTCTCTGCTTTCTAGTGCTTCTTTGTTCTCAATAGATATAATTTATTCTTGTGGCACTCTTAAAGAGTTTCCTCAATTACAACATCCACTCCTTTTTGGCCACTCACTTCCTTTTTTCTCTTGTCCTCTTCCAGTAGCTTTTAGTTTCACTTTACCTCTTCTTCCTGATTTTTTTCCACTCAGATTTTTTTCATCTTCTATGTTCATCACAACTTCTGCATTGATCTTGATTTATTCATGTTTTTCATTTCTTTGTCACAGTTTACACCCAATGTAGCCACCCCTCGATGTTTCTTCATATTTATTTAATCTAGCCACATCTATTCAATCAATTACTCCACTATGCTTACCTGACTTATTCTTACCAAGTGATAAATGTTATCACAATATTTCTTCGTATCCATATATGAATCAGGCTTAGGATAAGGGACAAAGAAATGATTGTGAGGTTCTACTTGGAAATATTTTTTAATGTGTTCAGGAAAACACCTCGTCCAAATTTCTTGAATTATATGAAATGTGGGTAGGACTTGATTATCATTAAACCACTCACTCAATTTTGATATCTGAATATTTATGCTCTAATAGAAATTCATTTTTTCTATGGAATTCTAGGTTTTCTCCACTGTAAGTTGTCCATTAACAGTGTACACATATTTTTGAAATTGTGTCTAAAAGTTTCGCATGGTTGACGGTAAAGAATCCTTACTTGATTTGTGTTAATAATATATTGTTCACTTTTGTTTAATCTTTTGGAGAATAATTTCCCCTTTGTAAAAATATTTAAAAATATGAAAGGGTAAATTTATTTATATCGAGCAACATAACACGTTTTCAAAGCCTCAAATCTTTGAAATTTGTGAGGACAAAGGGTGCTCATTCATGTCAATGCCACGTTCCTTGAACCTATGAAGCTTCTCACAATTTAAGTTCTCTCTCCAGTGGTTAACCACTCAATCCACCTTTAATCAAGAGTGATGCACCATCAACAGTGTTTTAGAAATGTGGTATCTTCAATATTGGGGAACTAAAGTTATGGAGGGCTTGTAATGGGGTTATTTATTTCTATGTCACAAAATATGAAGTTGAAAATGCCATATTTTATGATATGATGATGAAATAATTGCAGTTATATGGAACTTGATGGAATTCTATTCAAATATACACTCCTTATAATGCAAAAGCTTTGCCAAAGGGATGGCTACAAGTTTCCATCAGTAATGTTGCCTGCAATTTTTTTTTTATGTGTAGCTTAAATTAATATACAAAATATCTGATAGGAACCTTGCATAAGCTTCCTTGGAAGATACATGCCCTGACTTATTACACATCAAGGGACTGAAATATCTTCATAACAGGGTTGCTTGAGTTAACCTCAAAAAATGTCAATATGAAAAATTGCATGTACGACAGTAGATTAGGGAAAAATCAAATCATTTATGATATAGAACTTGGAAATAGTGCCAAGAAACTTTATTTGAAAATGTATGGGCTTGAATTGCATATAACCTTAATTTAATGTTCATTTAGAAGCCAAACCAACCATGTAAATTCTCAATCGAAAAATCTATGTGAAATTTATGAGTGCTCTTATAGTTTTTAGGTTCTACTATACGATTTGTGATTTGTTCAAAAATGTAGCATTGTAGTGTTATGGTATGAAAAATTTGGTTGCATAATATTCTTTTTAGAACCTTGTGAAAGAGTTTAGTGGGCTTTAAATATTCCTTTTGAGCTGTCAAATCTCATGACATCGTGGCTTAAACATAATTTCATGCTTATTAGGCACCCAAATTCTAAGTTATGGCTTGAAAGGTTCACTTATTATCACAGCAATGGAGACAACGTAATGTCTTTTACAGAGTCCCCACTACTCTCCTTCCAGAAAAAAGAGCTCCATTCAATGTTGCAAAATCTTCAAAGTCTCAATAGAAATAGATTCCAAAACCTAGGATCATTCATAAGTTCCATTGGAGGATTTTGGTCTGGCTATGCAAATTTAATCCTGTATGTCCTCAAGTGCTTCCATGCATCAACAACAAGATAACCAAACAAGCCTAAGAGCTCCTCACCACAGAAACTTCCAATTATCATCCAAAGAGTTCTCATGGCAACTAACAAAGACACAAACATCAATGTCTTCCCAACAGGACCATAAGAGGAGCAGCACTGGTGGCATACACTACTCCTAGAAGCTTTCTCCACAACCTTCAGTTTCTTACACAAAATACATGCTACTTCAGGTTTTTCTGCAAGAAAAAGTTATCCATACTTTCCCATTATCATTCTACCACTCCTTCATGCTGCAATAAGCTCCTACACTCTGGATTTCAGCAGATTGAATTATGAGGGAATTGTTCATACTCCATAGTGATTATGATTCTCCATAAATTTCATTGCATTTGTGAATGTTTAAAGAAAGAGGCACAACCCTTGTGATGTACCTGGAGTTCCTCCTACCATGCCTTCTTCCTTCTATCCCTGGTTACGGTTTTTGTAGCACTGTGTAACGTTATTTTACCAATCAATATTGATAGGATCCTCATTCGTAGATGTTCAAATGAACTACTTTGTGTTTTTTATTTAAATATTATCGCAATAAGGGTCATTCTTTTGGGAATTTCCATGTTTGGCACAATCATTTCATCATTCTTTATAAATTTTGAACATTATTCCAATGTAACTTGTAGATAAAACTTCTAGCTTATGTGGAGCAGATCTTGATTTAACATTTGAAATATAAGAGTTTGCTCTTCATGACAAATTTAACCCTCTGTTCTATCTAAGAATGAGTACCTACTGGCTGATAATCTAAAGATGATGCACCTCAACCTAAGAGCAGGTTATTTAAGAAGGTACAACTGAACCTACTTAGCATCCCAAAGTTATGACCCAATTCACTTTATGTGGACAACAATGGTTTCCTGATGACTATTTTGGACTCTACATATACCTCTCTCCAAAATAAATCTACCAATGACAAACCCAAATTCCAAATTGACTAGGAAGGCATGCCTTCATTATGATTCCTATTTTTAATCTTGAAGGTATGTTTTACAATAAATATTGGAGACCTAGGCCAAATTTTCATGGACATTTAGTACTATGTACTACCTCTAAAGTTTGAGTCTATATGGTGTTCCTAGCTCAAGAAAATGACAATATTCAAAATGCAAGTTTTATATTAAAATTCACAAATCATATACTCATAATTTAATAACTGCGACACATTTTCCCCCACTTACAAACCTCATTGTCCACCAATGCATATGGAATTAGTCTTCAAATGATTTGTACATATAGAAATCTACCTTAATTTTTCCAGTTTGCATGTTCATGCTTTGAAAGTATTGCCAGACATTATCAACTATGCTTCCATGGCATCATGTAGAAAAATGGCAACAAGGGACACATGTCTGGCTTCAAGCCATAATGCTCCATTTCTTCAGAAGGACACATAGTCTCATTTCCACACCCTTTAAGGCATATCCCACAATCATTTCATTCCATGAGACCAAATCCAAGAAAACTCATCAACATACCCATTTTGTGCAAACCTCGCAGTCATTGCAATCCATGAAATATCATCTCATTCCAGCAATTTCTCATAACAATTCTAGGGATTCATCACAGTATCCCCTATGCGTATACCATGTAATCATCGATGTCCACAACAGAACATTACGATTAACTTTTCCAATTCTACAATTCCAATTTAACAATCCTATGAGCCTCTCTTTGCACCTTTTTGGGGCAATTGCTAGTTTTAAATTATCTAAATTAGATTGTGATGCTTTGAAATTAAATAATATTTTTTTTTGTAATGATTTAATAAGTTTCTTCTAAATTAGATTGTAATAATCTGAAATTAAATAATATTTTTTTGTAATAATTAATGAGTTAATATACCTTTTTAATTATAAATCTTTCGGGAAATCACATAAGGAATTTTTGGAACCTCGAGACACATTTAGTCACCTTTTCTATTTAGTCACTTTATTTTATTTTATTTTTATTTATTTATTCTTATTCTTATTTAATTATTAGTATTTATTTATGGATTTATCATCAATATTATTATTATTTATTTAATATTATTATTTTTCATTTATTTTTTTTTATTTATATTTTTATTATATTTTTTATATTTTATTATTATATTTATTTATTTTTTATTATTATTTTTTTAGTTTTATTTTTATTTATTTATTTTATTTTATTTTTTAAATCTTAAAATTTTGGATTATTATTAATTAATTATATATAAATATTTTATTATATTTATATCTTTTAATTATTAAATAAAATATAATAATAATAATTCAAATATTATTTTGTCTTTGTAGTTTCTTACTGAGTCAAACTAGTTCTTATTCCACAATGGCTAGTTGGGGTCTTAGATTAGATTTCTCATCTTGTCCTGATGATGAACCACACTGGCTGGTTTCCTATCTATTTAAACTGGGTCTTAGATTAGATTTCTCATCTTGTCCTAATGATGAACCACACTGGCTGGTTCGAAATGTGTCGACAAAATCTGCTTGAATGTGATTTTCACCAAAAGATTTTATAGACAATTTTATGGATCACAGAAGCCAAATTCCTAAAATTTGACATAGCAATAAGGCCCTATTTAGACATGTTTTTGTTAGCATGCACACAGATTTAGACGAGCATGAATAGAAATTGAAACATTCTAAAACCTAATGAATATAAAGGGATAAGTGAATTATTCTTATATTTAATCAAATATTATCACTCTCTACCTTTCCACGGAATAAATCATTAGCCTTGTAGTCGAAGTGCATTGATTTGCATTATTTAGTTGTGTTTTGCAATTTTAATCAAAATTTTGAAAAAATACTTAATATTTCTATTTCTATTAAATTTAAATTATAAAAGCTCCATTCCAAAACAAACAAATTTATAAACATACTTATAATTATCTTGAATTTAAATATTATAAATATATAAATACAAATATTAAAATATAAATACATATTCTAATAATTAAATATTTAATATTTTTGAAATAAAAATTTACACATTTAAATCAAAATTAATAATTTTACATTTCAAACTAACATTTGAAATTATCACCGTACAATAAAATATCACACTTTAAAAGACACATATTTATCCGTTAATATATAATGAAATAAGTGTATATTATTCATTTATCCACATCGTGTTATGCATCTTGCCAATGCCCATAGAAAATAGGATAACGACACTTTCAGCATTGATTAAATTGATAATGTTCTAAGCCTTTTTGTTTTTTCATAACACTATCTATTAAATAGTAGTTTGAAACCCTTTAGAAAATATTATTTCTTTGTTTTATGTATTTTTCTATTTGAAACACGTTGTGTGCGCCAATCTTTTGGAAACCCTATAACCAAGCCTTTCTGTTTTTTAATATGCGCTATATATTAAATAGTTGTTTGAAAACCTTTAGCAATATTATTTCATTGTTGGGTGGTTTTTTTTCTGCTTCAATCACCTTTTCTGTGACCCGATTCTTTTGGAAACCTTTAATATGCATTTGTTTGTGTAGTGGATTTTTCTATTTGAGTCACTTTGTGTGGCTCATTCAAATCTATGTGTGTAATGATTTTATCCACATTCTGCAACTAACACGATTTTCTATTATTTTTATGCTTGTGAAATTTGACTATATAATAAAAATCCATAGCCAACTTTTAAGGCCAAACGAATTGGATTTTACAGCTCGAATATCAAATCTCATTTTACTGTTAAATATGTGTAAAACCATGTCGCGTTGTGTGAGGTGTCTGACCAAACGCATTCAGGTTTGGTCGTTTCGTTCGAAGGTGCCCATATCAGATTGGCTAAGTTATGACCGCCCAGGTGCCTTGTGCATGTTTGGGCGATCTGTTTGCCGTTTGCTCCCTTATGGCTTCATTCGGTTGGGCGCGCCATGTCGCGCCGTGTGAGGGCACCCGACCAAATGTGTTTGGGCCGGGTCGTTTCGTCCGAGGGCACCCATATCAAATTTGCTAAGTTGTGACCGCCCGGGTGCCTTGTGCACGTTCGGGTGGTCCGTTTTCCGTTTTCTCCCTTGTGGCTTCGTTTAACCGTAAATGCTTCACAAGATAAATTTATTATTTACTCTCTGATACAGCCAATATGACTTTGATGTCAAGTATGTCAAGTCCTCAAAAAATAATAAATTTTATTTTTGCTAATGTTAGCCAAAGCATTAACGTAATCTTTAATTTTATATAACTTGTAACATACATAAGTTAAAAAAAAAATTATTACCTAAAAAAAAAAAATTCTTTTAAACCAGTTTAAACTCTAACTATCCACCACGCTGCAGAACTGATTCGTTTAACTGCCAGCTATCACAAGACAACTGTACTCAAACATTTATGCATCTGTTGACATTTATGGTGATATTATGGCATCCGCGTACAAAGGATTTAAATGGATTAATTTTGTGGGTGATTCACTGCCAGCACGATGGTCCGGCTAAATCACAATTAAACTTACACTCAAGGGTTCTTAATTTGTTGTACCATCATTTTAAATGTCAATGGCCACGGCATCACATTTTTTGCATAAGTTATGGTAGTTTCCGCATACATGTGTTCTTTTAACTATATGAAAGGTTTATGGTGCAATGATAATTTTGGAGGTTAATTCGAGGGTTTTCAACCCTGTCACATCGAGTCGACATCTGGAAAACTCTGCGCCGTTAATCAAATTTCGATCCTACGGTGAGGATTCTCTAGGTTTGGATAATGACTACAGGGTTGTAACAAACTTTCCAGTTCAGTTTTGTGCCTCGTCGGAGTGTCTGGAGGCAACCCGCCATCCTCAGGGTTTGCGTCAAGCTTGAACCCCTTCTGTCCCTGTTTTTGGCTCAGCGTGGCCGGGAATAGCATCCTCCAGCATGATATCTCCTTGGCGCCAGGTATGGTTACAGTCACTTCTCCAAAAAAAATCCGCTGCACAACCCTTGGACTCTTACATTAGAACATTTGATAACCAAATTTCTGAAGGACCTGTTATAATGTAGTTTACACTTTGCTTCTCCTCGGTGTTTTTCCTATGGGTTAGCGTACTCATTTGTGTATTTGTTCTGTGTTTGGTTCCATTCGACATAACTGGCAGTGTCAGGGAAATTTCCTCCCAGCTACAGCCGTTTCGTTTGATTTCTACAGGTATTCTCCCGTTCGGAAAATGCATTAGTTTTTTTTTTTTTTGCTACAGTCATACGGTGTATTTGGGTATTTCTAACATATTTTCATTCGTTTGACAGGTACTCTCTTCCCACTCCACTGCTTTCAGAGTTCTACATTTTTCACCCCGTTCCGCCTAGCTAAAAAGATCTAAACTCTACTTCCATCAACACGTACTCATTCGCATGCTGGCAGGGTTAAGAACCCTAGCTTTCTGCACTATCAGATTTTCTTTCTTTTGTTTCATCTCGGCTTAAAATCCTTGACTGTACAATGGCAACACTCCGGTCTTATTATTTTAAGTTTAAGCTCAGCCGAGCTCTGTAATTTCAGTTAGGATTCTTTTTAAAGGTCCAAATTTTGTAATTGTTCTGTGTATAATACCCAGTTGTAGCAGCTGGGGTGCTAATTAGACTCATTTTGAGCTTTCTCTGACATAATACTCTTCTGACAGTTGGGGTTCCTCACTGGTTTTCTGTGATGTGAATTTGTTGTATCGTTGAATAAGAAAAGAATTACTTGCTTACAGTTTTACAATATCCTGCTCTATTTCCGAGTTGCTATTCTGTATGAATGAATTAGGGTGTGAATACGGGGGGGTTTTGTTGCAGAAGTTACGACTGTATACTCAATGCATTCTACAGGTTTTTTTTTTCTTAATGGCCGCCATTCAGAATTGTTGCGTGATCTTTTCGGTGAACTTCTATATCTATGAGGTTTTTTCGCCCGTTTAGAATCTTTGACAAAATAACTATTTGTAGCTATAAATTTGCTCATTGATACTTCATGATTCGTACTGGTTAAATGTTAATGCTAATCCAGTAGTCTCTTCTGGAAGTGATAAATTTTCTAATTTACTTGCCCATTCCTGTTTAAATCTCTAAAATATTTCTGAAGGTGTTCGGACCACCTTACAGTCCGCGTTATCACAGATGGAAAACGACCAACCCAGAAGCTCTGTTTTCACAGGCACTATGGGTTAACAGTCTTCCTCACCTTTCATTAACAGTGTGGGTGACGTTTTACTTTTACCGTTTTTCTTTTTAACTAGAAGATTCTTCTCCCTGCTGCTATATTTACAATTCCTGTTCTAGGCTACCTCCTACTAATCTCATACAAGGAATTAAATTCTTTTTATTCTACACAGTTAACTGTTACTGGCATAAAACTATCCAGCCTATTTCCCTATAAAATACCAGCCTCAGCAAAAGAGAATAAATACTACCAAGTTTCACTAAAAATTTTACAGAAGAAAAGAAAAGAGTATAATCCACCTCTTACTAACTCTACCCGAACAATAACAAACAATTCTTCTTTTCCTGTTAATAACAACGTTTATAATTTACTCATATGTCTCGAATCCGAGTGATGTTATTTGATGCCTCCCTTCCACGAGCTGGGCTATTACGTCCTGCAGCTCTCCCCCGAGCTCAAGTCTGGATCGTTGTTAGCACAAAAATCCTGGAGGAGAACTTCAGGACAATCCGGTCCAAATCTCCAACTCCAGTGAAAAACAGCAATCCTGGGGAGATCACGGGACAATCCGGTCCAAGTCTCCAACCCAGAGAACAGTCTGTTCTGAAATTCTTTTCTTTTTAGAATAACAGAGTTCCTTTCTTCTTCCCACAGACAGAACCGCAAACTCTCCTTGGAATTCTTTATTTATTCCAGAGTTTCTTTGGGTAACTGTGGAAACTGTTTTTTTTTTTCTGTTCAACTAACTCCAGTTCTTGATTTACTTTTTTCTTTTTTTTTTACCATCAATTTTACTCATGAAACTAATTTCACAGTAAATCTTTTATTCACTAACAAAATTAACTTTGTTCAGATATTCCAATTAAAATAAACAACAGCCATAATTAATCCATAATTAATAAAACTTAACCATTTGTCAGTGGCTAAGAGGGTGGTTACATAACTTGAATATTTAGGTTATATATAATTTTTTTAACTTATTAATGGGCTGAGATTAATTATTAAAATACAACTATGTATTATTCATATAATATGAATGGATTGTAAATTATCTCACCCATCTAATAATTGCTTTATTATATATGTGAATTTGAATGGATCATAAATTTACCTTTAACAAAAAAAAATTACCACATTGAATTTCGAAATTAAGTAAAATTTTAAGCATCTTTACTCTTTACTAAAGTCAATACCATTTCCTAAATCAAAGGAAAAGAGTTAATGCAACACAAACAATTAAAATCCAAAATATTTTAATATTTCTTTTAATTAAATATTTGTAAAATGAACCTTTAAAAAGAAAACCCATCTTGTATGGACAAATTAAAATATTTAAAGATATAAATATTCCCCCATCAAAATTGCAATATTTCAAAATTTAAATAAATAAAAATCTAAATAAACGGAGGTATGGAAATAAATAAAATCTATTTTTATACTTACTCCAGAGCTATGGGAAATAAATAAAAATATATAAAAACTATATGTATAGTAAATAAATAAAAGCTTATTTTTATATTTACTCCATAAACCTTTTTATATTTAACAAAACTCAAAAAGCGAGGTTTTATTTAGATGAAGCCTATGAGACGAATACCATGTGACAAATTAATATTGATACCATGGGTTAAATACCTTGGGCCAAATACCATATTTATAAAAGAAGTATGGTAAATAAATCAATACAAAAAGTATAAAGAGTTATGATAAATAAATAAATAAAAAATAGATATAAAAGCGTATGGTAAACAAATAAATATAAAAGAGGTATAAAGAGGTAAGGTAAATAAATAAAAATATATGAAATATGATTATAAATAAAAATCTAATTATATAACAAGCCTATGGGCCAAATACCATAGTAAATAAAAGAGGTATGGTAAATAAATAAATAAAAAAATAAACCAGAAGTATGGTAAGTAAATAAAACCTCTTTTCATATTTACTCCGTAATGTACTTTATATTTAAGAACACTCAAAAAATAGGTTTTATTTAGGTGAAGCCTATGGTCCAAATACCATGGGCTAAATTATTATTAATACCATGCAAAAAAAGACATTATTAACACTAATATAATATTAAAAGATGATTAATATTATTATTATTATTATTATTATTAAATCTAATACTCATATTAATATATTATGATAATAATATTATTAAATTTAATAACTTTCTATTAATACAATATTAAATTTATTATATTATAATATATATATAAATGTACCATGATATATATTAACTCTAGATATATATGGGAGGGAAGAATAAGGATATAGAGTGATTGGGGTGGAGATATAGGGGGATTGACAAGGGAGAGATGGAGATAAAATAAAGGGAAAGGGAGAGGAGGAATGAAGAGCGAGAGAGGGAGACACAAATATGGAGGAGGGAGAGAGAGAAGGAGATGGGGAGGGAGATAGTGATAGGATTAGAGAAGACAGAGATGGCAGAAGAGAGAGGGGGGGTAAGAGATAACGGGAGAGAGAGATGGCAGAAGAGAGAGGGAGGTAAGAGAGAAAGGGAGAGATAGGAAGGACCAGAGAGAGGACTTGAGAGAGGGAGGGATAGAGAGAAGTTGGATGTGGAAAGATGGAGGGAAGAAGAAATATATATAGAGAGAGAGAAGTGGAGAGAGAGATGGAGAGAGTGTGTGCATGTTTAGGGGTGAGAAAAGAGACAAATTAGGATGTATGGAGAGAAGGCAGGAGAAAAGGAGAGATGGAGGGATATAGTAATGTAGTTGGAGGGAGAGAGGGTAGAGAGAGAGAGAGAGAGAGAGAGGGAGAGATGGGGAACAGAGAGGGAGGTAGGAGAGAAAGGGAGAGAGGGGAAGGATGAGAGAGAGGAGTAGAATGATGGGGGAAGAGAGAGTATTGGATAGAGAGAGAGAGAGAGAGAGAGAGAGAGAGAGAGATCAAGGAAGAGAGAGGGAGGTAGGAGAGAAAAGGAGAGAGAGGACGGACAAGAGAGAGGACTTGAGAGAGAGGAGGAGATAGGGATCGATAGAGAGAAGGAGTTGGAGGGGGAGAGAGGTAGGAAATAAGAAATATAGAGAGTGAGAAGTGGAGAGAGAGAAGGAGTGACAAGGGAGATACATAGAGAGAGTGTGTATGTTTGGGGGTGAGATAAAGAGACAAAGAAGGAGAGATGGAGATAACGGCGGAGAGAATGAGAGATAAGGAGAGAGGGAGGGATATAGTAACATAGTTGGTGGGTGAAGAGAAAGAGAGAGAGAGAGAGAAAGAGAGAGATGGGAAAGAAATGGAAAGAGCAGAAGGAAGAGAGAGGATGATCTGGATTTATGCAGGAACACAACAAAATACAGATATAACCATAAACACAGATATGCAGTGGAAATAATGCTTCATTTTATTAATAAAATAATGACTGAAATAGGCTTACAAACATAATGGAAAAAAGCTAGGTCGTTGGTAGCGTATCTCTAATAAGATAAGTGGTATATGCAGGGCTCTGAACTGTGTTACATTGAGGCTCGAAGGCCTATTACAAACATAATGGAAATAGATGAGCTAGAGAACTGGCAGCACTTATCTCTGAGAAGAGATGTGCCAGCTACAAGCCCCTGAAATGTGTTACAATGAGGCTCAAAGAACTATTTATTGTTGAGAAACAATGTAAAATCCGAAACGTTCCAAAACCTAACCCTAAGAGATGAAGCACCAAAATTGTGGGTCCCGTTTGGGTAAATTGGTGTTTCAACTTCCTGGGGATGTAACTTTAGCATCCGATCTCCGTTTGACATACTCAATAGCTCGTTAGAATTATATATCCGAGGAATACAACTTTTTAGTGAGAAACATCAATCAATGACCTATGTTGCTTCCCGTTTTCCAAAAAAATGTTGTTTAAGGCCTCAAAATGGCTTTGGAAGTTTAGGATCCGAAAAACTGCTAAAAATAGTAAGTTTTGCTACAACTTACAAGCTGAAAGAACTGGTGGTGGGGGTTCAAATGGAATTAGTGGGCGGCCACCAATATCCACCTGGATCATTCAGTCCCGAAAACGGCTCTGGGAGTGCAAGACCCGAAAACCTGCTAAAAATAGTAAGCTGTGCTAAAGCTGAAAAACTGAAAGAATTGATGTTGTGGGTCCAAATGGAATAGGTGGGTGGCCACTGATATCCACCTAGATTAGAGGATGTGAGAGAGTATAGAGATGGAGGGAAAGAGAGATGGACTTGGAGGGGGAGAGAGAGGGAGGTAAGAAGAAAGACATAGAGATATAAAGGTTGAGAGAGAGAGAGAGAGAGAGAGAGAGAGAGAGAGAGAGAGAGAGAAGGAATATGGAGAGAGAGGGAGAGAGGAGAGAAGAGGAAAGAGAGATATTATCGGGGAAGAGGGAGAGAAGGGGAAGATAGAGATATAAATGGAAGGTGAGGAGAGGGAAGAAGAGAGAGATGGGGAGAGAGAGGAAGTGACAAAGAGATTGATAGATATGGAGTGCGAGAGCATGTGTGTTTAGGGGGGTGAGATAGAGAGACAAAAAAGAAGAGATGGAGGGGGATATAGATATGGATGGAGGGTGGAGTGAGGGAATAATATTTCTTGCACTGAATGGATTGATTTAAGTGGAGATGGTGATTTGTAATCCTATTTGATTGTTTGCACTAGATTCATTGATTTTAGTGTAGACATTTTTTTCTAATGATATTTGATTACTTGCACTAGATGCATTGATTTCAGTGTAGGTGGTGATTTCTAATACTATTTGATTGCTTGCACTAGATGTGTTGATTTCCATATAGATGTTGATTTATAATTATATTTGATTGCTTGCATTAGATGCATTGATTTCAATGTAGATGATTCCTAATCCTATTTGATTGTTTGCACTAAATGCATTGATTTCAGTGTAGAAGTTATTTTCTAATATTATTTGATTGCTTGCATTAAATGCATTGATTTCAATGTAGATGTTGATTTCTTATTTGATGTAATTGGATATATGGTGGTACATTAATTTTAAAGTGATTGGATTAACAATACGCATTGATTTTAGTGTAAGCACAAATATTAACAATTCACATTGATTTTTGTGTTATAGTAACTTAACCTATTAATATTGGAGAGGAAGAGAGATAAGGTATCATGTTTACTACAACAGCTCGAGCTAAATATTTAAACGATTTACAATTTAAATTTTCTTTTTCATATAATCGATATGAAAAGATGACAAAACTAACAAGGGTGACAATAAGAATAGTAGAAGAGAATAGTTTGAGATTGATCACAATGAAAACTATTTGTAACATGAGTACATTTTTATTATTCACATTTTCTATCTTTCAACTTTATTATTGTCACATTGCATTCAAAAAATTTATTTCATCATTTTTCATCATTAAAGTTATTAACAATATTTATCATCTCAAAAACCTGAGGTAAGTAAGAAAATTTAAAATTAAAATAACCAAGTTAATCTTAGAAATATTTAGCATATTTAAAATGATTATATTAATATTTGATATATTTACATATTATTGATACAATTAATCATATCTTCCATATATTTTCCTTGGCAACACACCACTGAAACTAGCCTAGATCCATCTTAACTCTGGATCTATCAAGCGCCGAGAGGGATCAAATCTCTTGATGTGCAAACCTTTCCTCAAGTTTTGCACTCAAAAAAGAGGTTTCCACCTCGAGAGATTTGATCCTTCTTGGTGCTGGATAGATCCGGAGTTAAGATGGATCTAGGCTGGTGGTTATCACGATCATGGTAAATATTGATGGAGCCGAGGAGTAGCAGGTTGAGTAGTTCCTCCATGAGAATAAACGTTTACTGGGGCAGTTCTATGGATACACAGTGGAAGTATATCATGGTTCCCATGGAAAAATTCATGGTAGAGGAGATGTTAAGACTAAACGATGAGAGGATACAATGGGAATGGTAAATATGGTTGCTTTTCTTTGACCTGTGTTTTCTGTAACTGTTGGTTTTTGACGGGAAGCTGTGAGAAGTATTTCTAGTAAAATGGTAGTAAAACTGGATGTTGTTGTGCATGACTGTTGGTTATGGATCTTAGTTTCTGAGTTATTCTTTTAGATTGTGTTAAACTTCATTGGTGGAGTTGTTTTTCGGATTAACCACATGTCTTTCTCTTGCTGGGCTATTTTCCACCGGTTGTGCGGTGTTACAGTGGAAATTCGGTTATTAGTCCCCTAACTCTGCACTTTGGGATCAGAGTATTGTCTGTGTAGTAAAACTTGGAAGAGTGTCGAGGTTCATTTGTGTAAAAGGTGGTGGAACATTGGCTGGTGTTTTTGTTTTTGTTGTGCTTCGGGGTCTGTCTAAGATTTTTGGGGACAGTGGACTATTCCCTACCCACTGATTCTCTTGCATGGGTTCGGGGAGTTTCTTGGTGTATGATTCATGGCTCTTTAGGCTATGGTTTTCCCCACTACTCATGGTGGATTGTGCTCGGTTTTTTCAAATTTTCTGGTGTGGTACCGTTCTATCTTTCCCCGACAGCAGTAGGTGTACTCGACGGGTGGTTGGATTGATGTTTATCGACCCCTATACTTTTGCATTTATTCAACGGGTTATCGTTGTGTAATACCCTTATTCGATAAGGAGGGAACTAAAGGAGGTGATCTACCACCTTTTATTTTTGACGGTTTTTTCACCTAATTACGTCGCCTCGTCTGTACTTTATATTGGGATTGCAAACCTGGAATTTACTTCTCCGACTATTTCTCTATCTTTCTACGTAATCTTTTCTCTAAGCGAGGCTTTCTATATCCCTCTCACATGTCGTACCTAAATTCCCTCCTTACGAATTTCGAGGGGGAATGAAGCCAAGGTGGCACTCTTTCATGCTCTCGATGTGGCAGAGGGCATTAATACCACTCGGGGCTATCTGGTTTCCCCTTCGCGCTTGCATTTCGGCATTTCTGATGCTACTATCTCTACGGATGTGTCGTTTCAGTCTGTCAAGGTTTTTGGAGGATCTTCTCCATTTATTTATAGATCCTTAGCTAAAGGATCTAAATAGATCGCTGTGGAAAAACCCTTCAAGCCTTGACAGGGTTGTTTTTTTCTCAGTTTCAGAAGGGATGTCATGTGGGAGTGAGCAGGGAGTTTACAGGAGCATTCACTAGTCGGGCGTTGAAATTTTGAAAATTTTATCAAGGCTGAATTTTACCCGTGGCTGATGGAGGCATGCCAAAAACTCTTGGGTTATCGGCCACTAGTTAGCAAGTGGCTGGTTCAGTTTCCATTTCATTAAAGCCGATGATTTAGCATAAGCTTTTCGAATATTCTAAGTAAATGGTTGGTGATATTTTGCCTTACGTCATTGGCATGTCGGATTTCACCCAGTCCGCAATGCCCCTAGAAACCATCTCCTCTAGACAAAATTGCCTAGACTTTCGATGGAGTTTTGGACTCTTCTGGCTCTGAAGGTCATCGGGGACAACATTGGTACGTGCAGGTTCGTAGACCCGAAGTGTACTGGAGAATTTGATAAACGAGTCACCTGGATTTTGGTGGAAGAGTCTTACTCGGGTGGTTTACCAGCAGAGGTGGATTTGGAGTGGGAGGGCTATGTCCATCGTTAGGTTCTAGATTATTGGAAAAATCTATTTCGTTGCCACGTATTCCATGGGATTGGACATCTAAATGTGTCATTTTTCCCGTTACAAGGACTCCTTCAAGTGGGGAGATGGTCCGAATATTTCTGGAGATGCGTCGCACTTTCCTCCCTCTCACCAATTGGATATATTATCGAGGCTCCCTTCTATTTCGACTAAGTCAGTACCAGTTTCTATTTCACCCTGTAATATTCAATTATCTGCTTTTGGAATTATTCAGGACTCTAGGGTTTTGAATGATGTTGCAAGTCTTTCCTCTGCTCAGTCTTAGTCAGTTGAAATCCCTATTTCAGGGCAGTTACCTCATTTGGGCATTGTGTCTTTTCCCTTCGTTCGTTATCCTATCATCATTCTCGGCCAGGCTCTTTCCACCACCCCCCCTTCTCCTCCGCTCGTCCCGTCGTTGCCGGTGTCACCCACTTCTCCTTCTCGGCCCCTTCCTTATGATCAGTCACTCGATACACATCCTTGTTCCCAAAAATTGATTGGGAGTGATCTGGATTTTATTATCCAGAACTCAGATGCCTGTATGATCCCTCTTCATGTTGATACTGGCCGCCCTACTTCACCCGTTCTCATCTCGAGTCCTCCCTATCACTCTAACTTTACTATCCGTAAAGGGAAGGGTTGGCCCCAGGGAAAGCTCAAATCTATTCAGGTGGATTCCATTCAGGATTTACCGCGTGGTAATTTTCACGATGTTCCTGCTGCCCTTGCACTTGAACGGGTCCTTAGAGCTCTAACCACTTTTAACGCTTGTACGCCATGAAACTATTCTCTCTTAACCTAAGGGGAGTGGGGGCCAGGATAATTTGGCTTGTGTGTGGGATTTTTTTCTTTGTTGAGTCCTTCTATCATATTTTTACAAGAAACCATGACCACAGCTGATAGCACTCGATCTTTTTGTCAAGCTTTGTATCCAGATTAGAATTTGGTGGCCATAGATGCAGAGGGCCGCTTCGGTGGGTTGGATGTCATCTGGGATCCCAATCGTGCTATTTTGCAGGCTTATAGCTTCTTTGGGGGATTTTTTTTGACTGGTCATTTCAGAGGTATCCATCACTAGATTAACCTTATCAATATTTATGCACCTTACAAGGACAAACGTAGTTTTTGGAGGAATATGGAGGTTTTTGGTCTACTTTCACTTGATTACACCATATTTGTTGGGGATTTTAACTGCACTTTGTGGGTTGGGGAGACTTGGGGCCCTTGGGGCCGAAGGGATCTATTGGAAGAGTTCTTACTATCACTTTTTAATTCATCAAACCTAATTGACTTATCTATGGAAAGGGAGGGTCTGACATGGTTTAATGGGCGATTGGGTGAGGAATTTATTGTGAAAAGGATAGAAAGAATTATGGAACATGCCTCTCTTTTGCCTCTGATGGGGGGATTATAGGCTCGGTCTGAGGATTTTGTAATCTCTCATCACCGCCCGATTAATGTTGAATGGACTTTCGATAATCCAAAGAGGGGGTACCCATTCAAATTTAACTGTGTATGGTTAAAAAATGAGAGCTTTAGTCGGCTAGTCCATAAATATATTGTAGAATTCCAAAGGGAGGAGGGTTTTTCGGTGATGGAAAGACTGTTTAACAATTTACGAAGCCTGAAGGAATGGGTAAAGAAGTTGGAGAAGTCAGAGAAAGCTAAACTTCTTCGGTATCTTAAGCTCATTATGGGGGAGATCACCTTAATTATCAAAGAGATAAAAGATGGGGTTTCGAACCCACTACATTGGACCCGTATTAAATAGTTGGAAGCAGAAAGGAGGAAGACACTACTCATCCATGAACAGGCATGGCGACTTAAGAGTCAGGCTACATGGCTACAAGAAGGTGAAAACAACACCAAGTTTTTACATCAGTATGGCAACGAACGGAAAAAAGAAAATGAAATATGGAAAGTGGAGGTAAATGGTGATATTTTTAATTCCACTGAAGGAATACAAGAGGAAGTAGTTATGTTTTTTGAAAATCTATACAAGGGCAGGGAGGTTGTGGTGTTTGCTGAAAAATTGAAGGCACTGGATCCTTTTCCAAGGATGTTTGGTGATGCAGAGAATGAATTTTTGAAGAGGTCGACTACAAGCGAAGAAATTGAACAAGTTCTAAAGTCATTCACCATTGATAAGAGTCTGGGTCCAGATGGTTGGACCCCATATTTAGTTATCCACTTCTCTGATATCTTTCTAAATGATATAATGGAAATGATAGAGGAGGTTAAAGTAACTGTTAAGTTCAAAGGTGGGATTAATTCTATGTTTTTAGATCTTATTCCCAAGAAGAAGGATCCTCGGTGCTTTGATGACTTTAGACTAATTTCTTTATGTAATACCCTCTATAGGATTGTCTCTAAGTTGTTGGATGAAAGGTTAAAATGGGTCCTCGCTAGATTCGTCACTCCCGAATAGTCGAGTTTCTTACCGAGTAGAAGCATTCATGATGTGGTGGCGGTAACTCAAGAGACCATGCGCTCTATACAATCAAAGAAACTTAAAGCAGGGATTATGAAAGTTGATCTGATCAAAGCCTACGAAAGATTTTATTGGGGATTCCTGAAATTGATTCTCCATAAGATTGGGTTTACCTGTGACTCGGTTGACTCGATTATGGGTTGCATAACGTCCTCTTCCATGTATGTTATCATTAACAGGACTGCGTCAAATTTTTTCAGACCAAGTAGAGGGCTGAGGCAGGGATGTGCAGTCTCCCCTTTAATGTTCATCCTAGTGATGTATGCTTTTAGTCTAAATATTAAGAGCCTTGTGTCTATTGGAGACTTTAAAGGTATCAAAATCTCTTGCAAGGGGGACATATCACATAATTGTTTTGTTGACAATTTCCTTGTCTTTGGAATTTCGATTATAAGTAGTTGGAGGGCCCTCAGAATGATCTTTAAGAACTTCCGCATTGCGTCAGGAATGGAGGCAAACAATGGGAAATCTTTCTTCTACCATTGGGAAGGATATACAAATATTATCGGGTATATTCAAAATCTATTCCTTTTCCGAGTGTGTAATTTAGAGGAAGGGATTACTTACCTAGGCTTCCAATTGCGGGCTATAAGATATCAATCAAGAGATTGGTTGTGGATTTTGGACAGATTCCAACGAATAATTAAAACTTGGTCCAGCAAGTGGTTGTCTAAGGGAGGTCGCCTGGTCCTTACTCAGGCTGTATTACAACATCATACAATATATTGGGCACATTTATTTAGTATCCCTTGGAAGATCATCAACAAAATATGAGGATTCATTGCGGAATTTATCTGGAATGGAATTTTAGGGAAAGGATCTTATCATTTGGCTAAGTGGGATAAGATAGCAAAGCCTAAGGCTTTGGGGGGCTGGGGTGTTATTGAACTGGATACTTTTGGAAAGGCTCTAATGATGAAGTACCTTTGGCAGAGTCTCAATTTTCCTGGCCTTTGGAAGGATATTATGGATTATAAGTACTACAAACACAATTCGGTGGAAGATCTATTTAAGGGAGACAATCTACAGTAGTAGTATGGATCTCCAATATGGACAGGCTTGAGCAAAATATGGCCATAGCTAAAAGAAAAACTTCGGTGGCAACTTGGAGATGGCGGTCATATCTAAATAGGACAATCTGGGTTGGGAGAATCATCCCACGTCACCTATATTAGGTGGGAATTGTTATCCTTACTTCATAGAAAGGGTATCTTCCTTTATAGTCAAATTGTGGAATGGAAAGGGGAAATTCCATATTGGCACTCGGCTAGAAAACTTGGAATACCAAAAGCACTAGAATATGACTGGAACAGTTTTTGTGACTTTTTAAGAAGCTTGGGTTTGTATATAAAAATACAAGGGGATCGTGTAAGATGGGGGGGGAACCAACAAAAGCCAGATAGCCATAAGTGACTTATACTATACCATGATGGAAGAAAAGGTGGAGGCGAAGACCCCAAGTTGGATTCGGGAAATTTGGAAGTCTAAGGTTAAAAAAAAATCATATTCTATTGGCTGGTATGGCAGGACAAAAACCTTACGTGGAAGAATTTACAAAGGAGAGGGGTTAATGGTCATGGCATTTGCAGACTTTGTTGGTAGGTAGCAGAAGATAACAAACATCTATTTTATGTTTGTACTTTTACCAAGAGGGTCCTCCAAAATATTTTTAGTAAATTAAATTTCGAGCTACCTTCATATGATAATGTTGAGAGTCGCTTCTTATGGTGGGTTGGGAAAGGTAAGAATTTTAAGAATCTGCCCATTATATATCACTGAAATTTATGGTGCTGTAGAAATAGATGGATATTCAAAGATCAGTCTAGTTTGCTGAAGAGAGTTAACAATCAAGTGCTTCTTTCTTGGGATAATATTCAAGTTAATGAAAAACCTCCCACGTGTTTGTCAGTTAGAAATAGACCGCATGAAATCAACTTCCCAAATGGGTTTTTTGATGGGGCTGCACAAAACCATAGGTGTGGTTGTGGTGCGTGGCTGATGATCACTCCTAACTACCACTATTAGATTCATGAGTATGGAGGTATAGGAACTAACATGAGCGCATAAGCTTTGGAACTTTGGGGACTGATGTGGTTTTCACACCACCTTTGCATTGATAGATTGTCTATTTATGGGGATTCACAAGTTCTGATCAACCATCTAAATAAGGGTACAAATCTAACTCCAGAACTCCTAACAACTTGGATGGGCCATATAGAGATCATGTGCAAGAAGTTCACTTCCATTACTTTTTCCCACATATTCAGAGAAAAGAATACATAGGCTGACCAGTTGTCAAAAGAGGGCTTAATAGGTAGATATGGATAAATTCACTATGATTTGTTTGAAGCTATAGGAAAAGGAGCAAAGGGTACAATTATTTTTTTTCTAACTCTTCTGTCTTCTGCAGGTTACCGATGAAGTCTAAGGAAAGTTAAAGGATGACTTTTTGGACCTATGTTCATTTTTGGGCCACCTTTTGGCCAAATGTTTTAGCTCTAAGACCTTTTTGAAAGTTAGTAGTTCTTTGAAGAAGATCGTCAAGCTCCAGTTTAGAAGTTTCACAGTCATGTATGGACTGCCTGGTCACTTTTTGAACTTTGTTGTACTATTTGTATATGGACAATGAACTTTCTGGAGGATTTTATTTTTGATAAGAATCATAACTCTGTAAGGGATAAAGAAGGATATGCTATAGGCTTATTTTTGTTTTCAGCTGACATATCTATTTCTAAAGACTTTTGTGCTGTTACTTAATATAAAGTAGTTTTTTTTTCTACTGAAAAAAAAAGAAACGCAAAATCACTATATTTACCAACAAAATTTGCAGAGGTGTCAACCCGTGATTATGGTGTTTTTTCCAATTCCTCCAAATGCATGATAGTATAAGTCATATTGGTTTTCCATTGGAACAATTCATCAACATATTTTTCTTAGTATTATGGGTTGTCACGTTTACATGGCGGGCGTAGAAATCGCAGTGGTCACAATTGATTCCTGCATATATTGTTGCTCCACATTTTTCGCTAAAAAAAATAGGAATTCTAAAGCCTTTGCCGGAACAAATGGCTTATATTTCAATACCTTCGAGTACTTGTTTAGAACATGGAACATGTAATCGTGTACATTCGACATTTTCAACTCATTCAAAATAAATTCTTTGGCTCCCTCTCCAATCCCTTTTGCCTGCAAAAATTTTAAACAAGCATATTTAAATATGGGGTTGGGCAGGGCTTCCCTCGGAATATTTGTGGATTTTTGGACACTACAAGAAGAAGGGTCATTTAGCCTCACATTAGCACTACTATTTGTAAAGGATTTGAAAAATCTTCACTTTTCAAATAGTGGTGATAATGCGGAGATACACAAGTGATTCCATGTTTTCTCGTGCAAAAGTGGAGTTGGTAAAATATGTTAAATCTGGTGTTAAATTCATATGTGGCATTCCATGGTGTATGGTGCAAACCACCAAAAACCAATATGACGTGGATCAAGATATTGTGATGAAAAGCACTGAAACCAATTTTACAAAAATTAAAAATTTATCATAAAAAATATCAAAATGATTATTATAATAATAAATTGTATATGGTGCAAAGCACCATAAAATAAAAAATTGTACCGAAAAAACATTTATTATTATTATTATAATAAAATTGTATATGGTGCAAAGCACCATAAAATATGAAATGGTGCAAAATAAAAGAACCTCCTTTATTTACAAAGGTTATATAAATATACAAATATTATTAAAGCAATGGAAAATGATAATTATTTAGTTTTGTTATATATCAACTATGTCTGAAAATGCACTTGGATTACCGAATTATACTGTAAAACATCAACCAAATCAATCCATCCTTTCATCTTTAAATAAATTTATATTCTAAAAATGGCAGCTAATTGATTCACAATATTCATTGTCACGACTCACAATCTGGAGGTGGACAAAACCTGATAAATGAAATATTTTCTTAAGATTTTTCCAAATGGGGACTTCAGAATTGACGTGACAAATTCCACTCGACGTATTTTATTATATGGTGAAACCTGCACAATTTATGTCATGAGTGAACAAGATAAACCAAATCTTTAGGTTTGTTTTTAAATACCCTTGGAATGTGTAATTGGGCTTAACATGGATTAGTTAGTTGGCATAAAAATTTGAATATAAAACTTTCATCACTCACATAACTTTACAAAAATACTTACATAACTTTACAAAATACTTACAAGTTCCAATATGAAATCTTCTTACATAAATGCTTCCCTGTAAAATGAATCATCAAGATAACATAAACCAAAACTAAATGTACAATTATCTAACAAAATAGGGAAGTGTTGCATTTACCTATTTTGCAACAAATTGTTTTACATCCTCCTTGCACATATTGCTACCATGCTTCCTCACAAAAAATGACATTGGTACTTGACCTCCTTCCTCATGAGGATATCTAACACACAGAATGCATGCTCAAATTAATTAGAAGGTATGCAAAAATCTAAGACAAAAAATTGCATGCTGAAATTAATTAGAAGTTACGCAAAACTAAATTTTATACAATAAGTTAAAACTACTTGCGTTTTGGAATAATATTCATTTTCATCACCATCATCTCCCAGTGATTTGCTATCATTTTCATCTTCCATATCATCATCACTTGCTATATCTGATGACATCTTTGGATTACCTAATGAATCTAGGTGGCTAGAGCTTTGAACTTGGGTGGTTGATGATGGATATGAAAGGTCAGTTACAACAAAAGTTGATGAGGACCTATCCATAAATTCATTCTTCCATGTCTTAGAGAAATTTGCGGCATCTTTATCTTTCAAGAGACCATGTTTCATGTCTCTCCATGTATTCCCACATTCAACTTTGGTATTAGCTTCAGTAATTTCTGCCCCTTCCCGAATCATATGAGAAGATCCAACTGCAAACTGACATCTAGGTTGGGGTTTAGGATGATTATGGGTAACTTTGTAGACAATCTCTGTTACTTGTCCATGAGGAGAGCATTCAACCTTCTTCTTCACTTGACAATTAGGGTGTGTACACTTATATTAGCTCTGAGGATACTCACTCCCTTTCACCTGCTTTTGCCCATACTTTCTCCAATTGTAACCATCCTCAGATGGTCTCCCTATGATGGTATGAGGAGCTGGGCCCTTTTGATCCCATTCTAGAAGTTGCAGTTGAGCATCTAAATCTTGCATTTGTTCTTTCTCCTCTGAAGGAATGGACTCTTTTGAAGGAAAATATTGAGGAACAACATGTAAAGGAGGGGAAACTTGTAAAGGAGGAACACATTTTTCCTCTTCGAGAACATTTCTATGCACTGTTGATTCAGGCAGAGAATATGGTACAATCTATTTTGTTCCAGTAGAGTTTGGTATAGCCTTCTCCCAAAGTTGGGCCTAGCCTTGGGCTGGAACATGAGCTTGGCCCTGATCCTGTGCCTGGGATTTAACTTGGGCAACAGCTTGAGAATGAGCCTTATTTTCAGCCTGCATGAATACTCAAGCATTCGTTTGAGTTTGAGCTTGAGTATGAGATTGAGCCTATCCTTGTGAATTGAACTGACTATGAAACTGAGAATAAAATTGAGGCCAAGTTTGAAAGTCCATCTGAAACTGGAATCCACCAACATCTTGCTATTGACTAGAGCCAAAAGTAGCCTTGACAGGGTACAAAAAATAAAATTAACTTATAATGCTATAAAGAATTATTCACCAATAGAAAGCAGACCCAAAGTTAAATTATAATTCTCAAATCTTGTTGTAATCTTAATCAAAACTTTTCAAGAATTTTATAACAAACAGGATCAAGCTCATCGTTTTCTCTTAAGAAAGACTTCAATAATTGTAAAAGGAATAGGACCACAACCATTTATTTATTTATTTATTCTTATAATTTTTCATAAATACCTTATTTTTTACCAATGACATGCACAAAATGGTACATAATAAATTCTTCAATCCCAAAATAAAGAAGAATACTAATTTCCAGAACACAATCTGTTTTGATAATGTCTGCTCTAATTCTTTGGAGTCTGGACTATGGAAAAACTTGGACTTTTAATGAATTTACTTAACTTTGGAAAACATACATGCACACTAAGATGAACTATCTCAGCTACTTGTCCCAATACATACTATTGATTGTTACAATTTACATCACAGTGTATATTGTTTGTCAAATTACACAAAAGCAACCTTTAAAATTATAGTTACTATTTCTCATCAAAGATCAGATTGAAAACAGTGCATCTTATCTTGTAGCTTTTTTCACTATGTGCATTCAATATAAAAAAACAAAAAAACATGCTTAAATAAGCAGGAAGAAGAGGGTTACTATTCCTGCTAGAGGTGACAGGCAAGAGGAAGGGCCAGATTTCACAGAAGGCTTGAAAATGAATGAGGACAAGGGGCCATCCTCATAAATCTTCTCCTTTAAACAATCAGAACCAGAATTTAGTGGAGAAGAAAAAAGAACTTTCATCCAAAAAATGCGGTTGAGGGAATGAACCTATTGTTGGAGACTTCTCTATCTGCATCATACTGATTCACGTCATAAAAAAAAAGAGACAAAACAATAATTCATAAGAGTAATTAATAATTATGAGAGAAAAGTAAATCATGAGTCTCAAAACATTATAAGGTGAGAGGAGCCAATTCACACCAATGTAGATTTCAGATTGAAAGAATCATATTAAATTGACAACACCCACAAAGTGACATGGAATTTGTATTGTTGTAACCATTTTTGTAGAGCACATCAAGGATAGGATGGCAAGGAAGAAAATCACTTTTACTCAACTAAGATTTCTTGAATAATGAATGGCAAGGAAGAAAATCACTTCTACTCAGCTAAGCTTCCCCAAGTAATGGATATGTAGAAGCTTGTTTTCTCCCGTCATAAAAATGAATCACATTACAAGCAAGATACGTACAGTAAATAATGATAGAGGAATCAAGCTCCTACTCCTACATGTGGCTAGTAAACTAAACTGAGATGGATTTAATATGATCAAAAACAATTCTTTTAACGAGATAAAGGCAATTATCCATGACTGAAACTGAGTTTAAGTGGGTTTTCCCCAAGTCAAATGAATTTAATTCCATGACTCAATCTAAATGGAGATGGGTTTCTCCACATTCCATTGTAAGTATGTTGAGACTGAGTTAAGTTGATACTGTATTTGAGATGTGATGGTTTTCTGCAGAGTTAGTAGTGTTAGTGTCAGTCTTTGCAACCTTCCCCCAATGATCAAACATGCTCTTACAAAGTGATTTTAAGGTGTCAAGGTCAAATTTTGTCATTTCAGTGAGTCTTCAAGTAAAATTTGGTCACTAGGTATTAGGTCTAGGGTTTGTTTTCACTCATTTCAGAATTTTCCAAATTTCGGTCCATGTCACCATTCAGCTGAGTGTACCATCATTCAGAGGGTTTTCATCATCATTCTAGATTCCAAAGGGTCATTTTACACCCTGTTCATGCTTTAGTTGTGCCTAGGTAAGGTTCATTTCCCTCTCCTAGGGTTTTGAAGGTAATTTCTCTTGGATGGTCAAATCATTAGAAAAAAATGTATCCTGATGTTCATACACCTTCCCCTATCCTTAATGTACCTTATTAAACACTTCCCATCACCGAGATCCCCCAAATTCCTCATTTTCGCACAAACCCTAGTTTTTTGCTACAACTTGGCAATTTTCTAGGCTAGGCCTGTGTTTTGCCCTTTTGGACCCCTTCCCCTCACTCAATCTTTTAAATTCCACTTTCTCCTAATTCCTAACATGCCTCCCTAATTCCAAAAATTTTCTCAAGAATTTAGAAGCCCCTTATCCCCTTCATTTCACTTCATTTCGACAAATCCCTTGTTCTACACATCAGGATAGGTTTTACTCCAATGATGTTTCTGAGCAATAAAAGATGAATTTGGGAAAACTAAGAGAGGGTTTTGTCCAAAATAGGACAAGGACAAAAAAAATCCTTCAATTTTTACACAGGTGTCATGGTTTTAGAGAAATGTCAAAAATACAGTTGCCTCAGGAGAATTGATGCACCTTTGAAGTGACCCTGGGAAAATTAAGCTTTCTCCTAGCTTGGTTGGCCAAATGACTTTCTTGATGAGTCAAATGATAACTAGACACAAATATATTTCCAATGAGCTATCCTGAGCTCACTTTGGAGTTGAGGAAGACCTTCAAAAGTTGATTGCAACAGCACTCCTCCGTGAGACAACCTCATTTTGCACATTTTGACCAGTCTTGGGAGATTTGAGTTTTGACAAGGCAAATGAACTCGAAATTGAAATATTCAAGTTGGGTTGTAAAGTAGACTCAATAAGCGTTCCAATGAGCTATCCCACGCATAATTTAGACATGGGTAAGACCTCCAAAAGTCTCTTTCAAAAAGGTGCTACGCATTGAGATGAATTTTGGAAATTTTGCCTTAAAAAACAGAGTTTTCTGCCCAATGCGCCGTGCCACCTGCCGCTCGCTTTTGATGGAGGAATCATTTTGAGGAAAAATCAACATATTTGAATTTTTAATTAAAAAATATGCATGCTCACAAATGGCCAAGAAATTTTGACAAGTTTTGGGCTTCCAAAAAGGTCAAAAACACCCCAAAATGACCTTTCTACCCCTTTTTTGACACACATGAAGCAATCTTGGGAGAACTCAGTTTTGGAGGGGAAAATGGAGGCCAAATTCACAAATTCCACTTGTGATGGAAAGAATACAGGCATAACTTTCCAAAAATCCCACTTGGAGCAAATATGGACACCGGGAAGGCCTCCAAAATCAGCTACAAAAAGGTGCTACGCATACGGAAATCAGCGCGGCGCATTGGAGGAATTTCGCTCATTTTTGGTCAAAAACTCTGTTTTTCGCCTAGTTTTTTCACAGTTTGACTTTTTTCCTTCTAATTTTCGAACTCATGATGTAATTTAATGTGACATGATGGATTTTGATGTAATTATGCTAAATTTTCACTCATAGAGGTAGATTCATCCATCAAAAGGTAGTTTGCAACTGAATGAATCAGTTTCCTAGTTTTTAGAGGCAAGTTGTTCCACTGCCTACTTTTTCATTCTCAGTTTATATTTTTTTGGAACAGCTCCTAATCTTATGAGCTCGACCCCTAGAGGCTAGGATGAGTTTTTAGTTGCCTATATCTTGTAATTTTTCAGTCATTAGCATAGTTGGAATTTTGGGAATGCTTTGAGCATTTTTGTACATTCATCTCTGCAGTTTCGCAAAGGAATAGACCAGGGTTTGCAGCACTCTATGGGATTCATGTAAAATCTTTCTTTGATATTGTGTTTCTCTCTGTAAATGTAAGTTTACTGGTGTTTTATGTATGCCATTTTATCTCTTACTTCTTCTTAACTTAAACAAACAAGGATAAAGGTAGAATCCATTGAAATTGCAGTGCTCTACCTAGGGTTTGTTTATTTATTCATGTTTTCAACTTTTTGAAGAGGATCCTTGAAGTTTTCTTTCCCTCTTTAACTCCTCGCCTGTCTAAAGCTCTCCATTTCTTTCAATTTGAACTGTCGAATCAATTGCCTGCCTTGCCCCATTGAGATCTCTGCAAAACTGAGCCTCATTCCCCAGGCCCAAATCTGCCTTTCCATTTGAGCCAACAAAACATCCTTAAATTCAATAAAACTCTTTTGCACACATACCTAGCCTAAAATCAGTCTTCACATCTAGTCATCTCAAGCCTCATTGATTTTTTTTGCTGAGATAGACAAGGAGAGAGCCCTCTCCCGACTTGGTAGGGCTAGCTACCAGGTTAAGCGTGGTTTGATGTTACCCTAGATTCTGCCTTTCTCAGCCTGAGGTAGATTTAGGCCCTAACAAGTAGCATAGGCACTATATTGAGAAAGGTTGAAGTCTATAACTAGAATTTAAACTGAACTAAGGTGGAGGAGTTACCTAAACATTTCAGAGTAAAATCTATGACAAATACCAAATCAATCTCCCTAAAACAAGTAAAAATGGGTTTTTTGATCTCATTTTCAAATGTAATCATATCAATCTGTAAGGATGCACTGAGTTAATGAATTGTCTCATCTACTTGTCCCAATACATACTATTGATTATTACAATTTACATCACATTGTCTATTGTTTATAAAAGTACACAAAAGAAACCTTTAAAATTATAGTTACTATTTCTCATCAAAGATCAGAGTGCAAACAATGCATCTTATCTTGTAGATTTTTTCACTATGTGCATTCAATAGAAAACACCAAAAAAACTTGCTTAAATAAGCAAGAAGAAGAGGGATACCATGCCTGCTAGAGGTGACATGCAAGAGGAACGACCAGTTTTCACATGAGGCTTGAAAATAAATGAGGACGAGGTGACATCCTCATAACTCTTCTCCTTTAAACCACCAGAACCAGAATTTAGTGGAGGAGATAAAGAACTTCCATCCAAAAAATGTGATAGAGGGAATGAACTTGTTGTTGGAGGCTACTCTGCTTGCATCATTCTGATTCATGTCATAAAAGAAGAGAGACAAAAAAATATTTCATAAGAGTAATAAATAATGATGAGAGAAAATTAAATCACGAGTTGAAAATCTTTATAAGGTGAGAGGAACAAATTCACACCAATTTAGCTTTTGGATTGAAAGAATCATATTAAATTGACAACACCCACAAAGTGACAAGGCATTTGTATTGTTGTAACCATTTTTGTAGAGCACATCAAGGATAGGATGGAAGTGAAGAAAATCAATTTTACTCAACTAAGCTTTCTTGAATAACGAATGGCAAGGAAGAAAGTCACTTCCACTCAACTAAGCTTCCCCAAGTAATGGATATGTAGAAGCTTGTTTTCTCTCGGCATCAAAATGCATCAGGTTACAAGAAAGATACCTACAATAAATAATGGCAGAGGAATCAAGCCCCTACTATTACATGTGGTTAGTAAACTAAACCAAGATGGATTTTATATGATCAAAAACAATTCTTTTAACCATGTAAAGCCAGCTATCCATGACTGAAACTAAGTTTAAGTGGGTTTTCCCCAAGTCAAATGAATTTAATTCCATGACTCAATCTAATGGAGATGGGTTTCTCCACATTACAGTGTAACTATGTTGACACTGAGTTAAGTTGATACTGTAATTGAGATGTGATGGTTTTCTGCAGAGTTAGTAGCACATGCACTATATTGAGAAAGGCTGAAGTCTATAACTGAAAGTTAAACTGAACTAAGTTGGGGGAGTCACCTAAACAGTTCAGAGTAAAATCTATGACAAAAACAAAATCAATCTCCCTGAAAGAAGTACAAATGGGTTCTCTGATCTTACTATCAAATGTAATCATATCAATCTGTAAGGATTCACTGAGCTGATGAACTGTCTCACCTACTTGTCCCAATACATACTATTGATTATTACAATTTACATCACAGTGTCTATTTTTTGTAAAATTACAAAAAAGCAATCTTTAAAATTATAGTTACTATTTCTCATCAAATATCAGAGTGGAAACAATGCATCTTATCTTGTAGTTTTTTTCACTATGTGCATTCAATAGAAAACAACAAAAAAACATGCTTAAATAAGCATGAAGAAGAGGGTTATCATGCTTGCTACAGGTGACAGAAAAGAGGAAGGGCCAGATTTCACATAAGGCTTGAAAATGAATGACGAGGTGCCATCCTCATAACTCTTCTCCTTTAAACCATCAGAACCAGAATTTAGTGGAGGAGATAAAGAAATTTCGTCCAAAAAAGGCAACAGAGGGAATGAACCTGTTGTTAGAGACTGTTATGCCTGCATCATACTGATTCACGTCATCAAAAAAGAGAGACAAAAAAATACTTCATAAGAGTAATAAATAATGATGAGAGAAAATTAATCACGAGTTGCGAATATTTATAAGGTGAGAGGAGAAAATTCACACCAATGTAGCTTTCGGATTGAAAAATCATATTAAATTGACAACACCCACAAAGTGACAAGGCATTTGTATTGTTGTAACTATTTTTTTAGAGCACATCAAGGATAGAATGGCAAGGAAGAAAATCACTTTTACTCAACTAAGATTTCTTGAATGATGGATGGCAAGGAAGAAAATCACTTCTACTCAACTAAGCTTCCCCAAGTAATGGATATGTAGAAGCTTGTTTTCTCCAAACATCAAAATACATCAGGTTACAAGAAAAATATGTACAGTAAATAATGATAGAGGAATCAAGCCCCTACTGCTACATGTGGCTAGTAAACTAAATTGAGATGGATTTAATATGATCAAACACAATTCTTTTAACCAGGTAAAGCCAACTATTCATAATTGAAACTAAGTTTAAGTGGGTTTTCACCAAGTCAAATGAAGTTAATTCCATGACTCAATCTAAATGGAGATGGGTTTCTCCACATCCAGTGTAAGTATGTTGAGACTGAGTTAAGTTGATACTGTAATTGAGATGTGATGGTTTTATGTAGAGTTATTAGCATAGGCACTATATTGAGAAAGGCTGAAGTCTATAACTAGAAGTTAAAATTAACTAAGGTGGGGGAGTTACTTAAACATTCCAGAGTAAAATCTATGACAAAAACGAAATCAATATCCCTGAAACAAGTACAAATGGGTTTGCTGATCTGAGTATCAAATATAATCATATCAATATGTAAGGATGCACTGGGTTGATGAACTATCTTAGCTACTTGTCCCAATACATACTATTGATTATTAAAATTTACATCACAATGTCTATTGTTTGTAAAAATACACAAAAGAAACCTTTAAAATTATAATTACTATTTCTCATCAAAGATTTGAGTGAAAACAATGCATATTATCTTGTAGATTTTTTCACTATGTGAATTCAGTAGAAAAAAACAAAAAAACATTCTTAAATAAGCAGGAATAAGAGGGTTACCATGCCTGCTAGAGGTGACAGGCAAGAGGAAGGGTCAGATTTCACATGAGGCTTGAAAATAAATGAGGACGAGGCACCATAATTGGAGGCCGAGAGGACATAAAATTTTATTGTTTGGGAATTTTCTATGACAAGGATCACAAACAGCTCAGAATTAAGGACAAAAGAACATACCTTGTGAATAATCACCTGAAGGAGGATGGATCTGCGGCAACCATCTATGGGAGCTCATTTAAGGCTCAAATCTGTGTTCATGTAGAACTCATACTACAATTCAGATTGTAGTCCTGTGGAGGCTTGTTTGAGTGACCTGTGAAGCTTGGACCATTGCAGTGGAAAATCATATAGAGTAAGGAAGTGTGGATAGATGCCTCAGCATTATAGAATAATTGTAGACTCCCTATGTTTGAAGCTAAAACCAAATCAATGAAAAAGAAGGCTTCTAGAATTACAGTCTTGCATTCTACCTCGGATTCGCATAAAGATTAGACCTAAAGGTTTTTTACTGGATTGAATTGTGGTAATTAAACTAGTGGACAGTCACATTGTTGAACCTATGAGGACAAACCTCAGGCTCGAACTTGAGCACACCTGAGGTTCAACTGACTTGTGGTAGCTTGATGATAAATCTAACAATTCAGACTAGTGACAAACCTTGAGTACAATCATCGTTAGTAGCCTGGATACACTCAGTGGTACCTCTAACCTGTAAGAAGGTTGAACTGTGGAAGAACGGATTTACAATCTTGGTCACCAGTGGAAATATTTTTGGAGGCTCAGATATACACCTGTAAAAGAAGACTAAGATCTGTGATAGTTTTGGAGGAATAACAAACCTCAACTTGAAATTTGAGATCAGCAACCAATTGCAGACCTCTGACTGTTAGCCAGTGAGGAATATTATATGTCGGACTTGTTGCAGTTGTGTCCTAGACCTAACCTGTGGAGAATTGAAGATATAAATCTGTGGTGGCTCAGGTAGTCTGCCTGTGGGAGCTCAGTTGTGAAGCTCAGAACTTTAGAACATTATTGTATACCTTGGACCTGTGTTGTGGGAGCTTGGACTATATTACAGTCACTTGGACCTTTATGTGGAGAGGTATTTGAGGAGATCAGATCTTGGAAAAAACCTGCAAGAAAATTGAAGTATTAAGGCTCATAAGTATTAAGTATTCTTATTGTTCATTTGTGTTCTAAATATAAGTGATATAGCTGGTAAAAATAAAAATGGGAAAGAAATATTGATTCACCCCCTCTCAGTATTTCCAACATATCAAATGTAATCATATCAATCTTTAAGGATGCACTGAGCTGATGAACTATCTCGGCTACTTGTCCCAATACATACTATTGATTATTACAATTTACATCATAGTGTCTAAAATACTTCATTTGATCAACAATTTTTGGTGAAGAACATAACAGTTACGAGGCACAAAAATTACAGGAGGCTGAGAGGACATAAAGTTTATTGTTTGGGCATTTTCTACATCAAGGATCACAAACAGCTCGGACTTAAGGACAAAAGAACATGCCTTGTGAACAATCACTCGAAGGAGGACGGATCTTTGGCAACCACCTTTGGAAGCTCATTTAAGGCTTAGATCTGTGTTGGTGTAGAACTCAAACTATAGTTCAGATTGCAGTCCTGTGGAGGATCGTTTGAGTGACCTGTGAAGCTTGGACCATTGCAGTGGATAGTCATATAGCATAAGGAAGCGTGGACAGATGCCTCAATATTATAGAAGAATTTCAGACTCCCTATGTTTGAAGCTAAAACCAAATCAGTGAAAAAGAAGGCTTCTCGAATTATAGTCTTGTATTCTACCTCGAATTGGCATAAAGTTCAGACTTAAAGTTCTATTACTAGATTGATCTGTGGTAATTAAACCAATGGAAAATAAAATTATTGAACTTGTGAGGACAAACCTCTGGCTCGAACTTGAGCACACCTAAGGTTCAGTTGACTTGTGGCATCTTGGTGATAAATTTAACAGTTCGGACGAGTGAAAAACATTGAGTACAGTCATCACTAGTAGCCCGGATACACTCAGTGGTACCTCTGAACAGTAAGAATGTTGAAATGTGGAAGCCCAGAGTTACAATCTTGGTCACCTGTGGAAATATTTTTGGAAGCTCAGATGTACACCTGAAAAAGAAGACTCGGATCTGTGATAGTTTTGGAGGAATAACAAACCTCAACTTGAACTTTGAGCTCAACCAACAATTGCAAACCTCGAAATGTTAGCTAGTGAGGAAGATTACATCTCAGACTTATTGCAGTTTTGTCTCAGACCTAACTTGTGGAGAATCTAAGATATAAATTTGTGGTGGCTTAGGTAGTCTGCATGTGGGAGCTCATTTCTAAAGCTCAGAACTTTAGAACAATCTTGTATGCCTCGGACCTGTGTTGTGGGAGCTTGGAATATATTACAGTCACTTGGACCTATATGTGGACAAATATTTGAGGAGAATAGATCTTGGAAAAAACCTGAAAGAACAGTGAAGTATTAATTATTCTTATTCGAAGAAGTTGAGGAAGAAGTATCCACCATGGAGCCAAGAACTCAACAAGGATCCATTGCAATACCTAATGAAGTGTGTGGGAGGTACGTAGGGATAAGATGATCTGGGTAGCTGATCCTATAGGAAACATGAACAAACTTCCAACTAGAATTGAAGGCCAAGGAAAATAATCTCATGATATGACTCTGGTCTAGGCTAGATTGTCAATCTGATCTCAAAGTGGACTGCAACAATTCCAAATTGAAAGTAAAAATATGGTTTTAACTTTTAAGGAATATATTTCCAAGAGTTTGGAAAGAATCTTATAAAAAATATCGAAGAAAATATCAAAAATTATTGTAATATATCAGCAAACATAAATTTTGTCTTTAAAAATAGAAAATATTGGAAAAATAACCAATCTGAAAAACTAGTAAATATCAGGACAAAACAAAGATATTTGCAACAGTTATGATCCAAGGAATTTTTTTCTTTAATTTCACAAACAGCAAGAAATTAAACAAAACACTAAAAGGAATTCCAACAAAGGTACTTGGAAACCAACCCCCACATTTTAAGGCTTAGTAGAAAAGGATTTTTCTTGTGAAAAAATATCTAAATCATGGATAGTAGAAAGTGCTTGCTTGGAAAAAGAGCCCTCTAGCCTTTCAGAGAATAGCTATTTCCGAGATCAAGAATATCATTCCTCTAGAATAACAATACAAAAAAAATCCAAATGAAAATCCTTATTTGTAGAGATTGCAGTTCGTCTTTAATAAGCATCTGCATCTCTATGATAACAAGAAATTTTATAGCTTTCTTCACATAAGGACACCTCTGGCATTAACTTTGAACCCTAGGATAGGCATCTTTGGATCCTGTAAAATGATGGAATGAAAGTGGCTCCTCATTCAGAATCTCCTTTAAAATTTGATATTTAGCCTATTTTATTATTTCAGAGACTCCTATCAAAGACTTTTCATTCCAAGGGTTGCTGCACAGATAACAAAATTGTGTAGGAAGAAAACACTTGAGAATTTTATGTGGGAATGAAAATTTCTCTGAGAATGTTGGCACCATATTTAGCTCCAAATTCCCTCTATTTTTCAAGGAAAAATTCTTTGGCATGCAACTCTTTTTGGGGAGTCAAATTAGTAGGAATTGCAGTAAATTTCAGGCCCACCTGGGACTAAAAAGAGGTAACGTTATTCCTTTTAAACACCTTCTGAACTGCAAGTTATCGATATAGACTCTTGCAAAAATAGTAAACCAAACCTAAGCGAATTGTGCATATCTAATCTGGTATATACATATTCTGAAATTTGGTAGTCATTGTGAGTATTAAAAAAACATCGCAAAACCTGATTTGTTCATACCTGAGATTTAGAGAGAAGAACAGGGAAATCTAGCAAGGTAGTAGGACTGAGACCAGGGGGATGGTCAAATAAGGATATATCACCCCACCAGGTGAAGAAATAGATGGAAAGCACTTAAAGCAAGCTATATTCAATCTGGGTGCATTGAATCCCCTCATGCAGCCAATCTTTCCACAAAACTATTGCCACCAGTCCTCGTAGGTGGTTTATGGCCCACCCAAAACCTCTCGTCGACACCAATATAGCCGCAAGGTCGCCTGAAATAATAAAAGGATCATTCTCCTGACCACTATTATTGTTGTTGTTGCCACCATTAAATCCCATGGGTGATGAGTGCTTCAGGTTTTATTCTTCGCCCTGTGGGGTTTCGATCTGCGGTCCTACCAGAAGCTGAGAGAAGGACCAATAATTGAAGTCCTCCGACATCATAGAGGCAATAAGCGTTGTTGGGCTAGTCAAGGGACCCCAATCTAGAAACCCCATTTGTTATTTTATTCGTTCCCCACCATAGATTTCGCAGCAGTTTTGCATACCAATCTCCCTTTTGAGAATCAGAACCCGGAAGAAATTCAAGGGGTTTGTATTATTGTAGTAATTAATTTGGACGAAGTCAATATGTATCAAGCAATTTAGATTCTCAAGGTTCTTCGGTTCATAATCCTTAAATAGTAGAAAACAAGTGAATTTGTAGATCAATAAGAATTTTAGCTCTTTTTATCATCATATATCTACAATTACAAACAATCTATTTTAAAGGTTTTGTTCAGTTCATAATCAACTTAAATAGTAGAAAACAAGTGAATTTGTAGATCAATAATAATTTTAGCTCTTTTTATCATCATATATCTACAATTACAAATAAGTTTTCTATAAGATTAGATAGTTCTTTAAAATTTATCTAGTGTCATAAAATAAGCTAATATTTTGGTAATAATTCGGTAGAAATTTTAGGCACACGCAGAGTTCTACTATGATCCAAAGCTCATTCATATTGGAACAATTCTTTTACAAGTTTTGCCAATTTCTAGGTCAATCCATATTGTCAAAATTTCATTGTGGTTTTGGATGAATGAGAACTATGACTATGTGTGTCTTCAAATTTTCCCACCATATCAAAGTTTACTGATGTATTAAATGGATCTATGATATCACCCCTAACCTCCATATTCACAAAGTGAACATGGGTTTTCAATAAACATGTAGTTATGATTGAGATGTTTATTATGCACCTAAGTGTTTAACTAACCAGGCATTGTGCATGGCATGACATGTTGATACATACTCCAACGTAATTGCATTAGTTTTGTGTCACCATACAATAATTTTTGCATGAGCGACGAAGTTCCAACACCTATGAAAACAACAGATAATCCTACACCAATGTTGAGTTTCCTACGTGGTCATCTCATCCGTGGTTTAATAAACCCATGGTACTACAATGATCACCGATCAATTATGACTAGGAAAATTACAGGTCCATGTCAATGCCAATGCTCAACTTGGACTAAGATAATGCCTATGAAATTGGTGATCAAGTGTGTACATTGTGCTTAAGATAAGGTGCTTATAGTCATTAAGTGATGGTTGTAGTTACAAGGAAAAGGTTTTGGTGTTATAATGCAAGGATTATAAGGACTAAGGGATGTGAAGGCTAAGCCTTGTTGGAAATATGGATTATAAGGTTACAATTTTAAAGCAAGGATTATAAGGAATAAGGTTGTAAATATGAGGGATTATTTGAAATATGGGTTATAAGGTTATATTAGGGGCTTTAGGGTTTAAAAAGTGATAGGGATTAAAGGTTATAAATTTTAGGGTTTATGATGGTAAAATTTTAAGAGATATAATGGTTATAGTACTATGGTTATGGTTTATATGTATTAAGGAGTATAGCAGTTAGGTGTCAATGATTATATGTATTAGATGTTAGAGACATAAATTCTTTTAGAGGATAACGGTTGTAATCTTTAGGTATTAAGTGTGGTAGGGGTTCTAAGGATTGGATATTATAAGTTTTAGAGGAATTAGGGCTTAGGATTAAAGTTCATATGAATTAACAAAAATATAGGTTATATGTTGTACATCACTTTCATACCTTGCTCTCTAAACCAGAGCATGATTGCTCTAAGGCAATCCATAGAATCACCCAAAACATTCCGCACCTCATTACCAAAGATCAGAACCTTGACCTTATGTGGGTGATCACAATGGAGGAAGTGGATGAGGTGGTAAAAGGTATGGAAAAAAAAAAGCCCCAGGGCTTGATGGTTTCATCGTGGAATTCTTCCAAGCTGCATGGAAATTTATAGGACAAGACGTTCTAGAATTGGTGGAGGAGTCAAGAGGGCACCAAAAGGCATGTCCTAGTCTCAATGCTACTTTTATAATGTTGATTCCTAAATCAACTAAATCAGAGGATCCCCAAGGATTCGCCCAATTGATTTATGTAATGTCATATACAAAATCATTACAACTATTATGGTTAAGTGCCTTAAAACTTTTCTACCTTCCCTCATATCATCCGAACAAACTAGTTTTGTAGAGGGTCGTCAAATCCTAGATGGTTTTATTACCTCCTAGGAAGCAATGCACTCATTGAAGCATCTGAAAATCCCAGGGATGATGATCAAACTGGATTTATCTAAAACCTATGACTGCATATGTTGGACCTTCCTCCCCAAAGTAATTCAAGCTTATGGGTTTGATCAGATATGGATATGATGGATCTAGGCTATGGTTTCCACCCCTATCTATTCCATTCTCCTAAATGGTTCCCCCACCAAATATTTTAACCATACTTGGGGGATAAGACAAGGAGATCCCCTATTTATTCTGGTTGTTGAAGGCCTTGGCTGACTCCTAAAGAAGGAAACCTGTAATCTCAAGATCTGTGGTCTTAGGCTCTAGGGAAATAACCTCCCTCTTACCCACCAAAAATTTGTTTATGACAATATGCTCTTTTTACATGTCTCGGAGAAGGAAGAAAAAAACATTAAAGATATACTCCATGTATTTATGGAAGCCTCTGGAACCCTTATTAATAATGAAAAATTCTTCATCTTCTTCTTTAATAATGCTAGAAATATCCAAACCTTTCTGGCAAGAGTGTTGGGGTTTGGTATCAGATCTCTTCCCGCTAAATACCTGGGCATGACCTTTGCTGAAAGCTCTCTGAAAATTGCTTGCTGGAGTCATATTATCCAAAAAATTCAAATAGAGCTCAACAATTGGAATTTTAGAGTCCTCAATATCGCTCCCCACACCATCCTTTATAAAGCCTTCCTACAATCCATCCCCATTTACTAGATGTATGGAATGGCCACACCCAAAACAATTTGTAGAAAAATGGAGGAAATATTCAAGAAATTCCTTTGGAGAGGGGCCCAACAGTTGAAAAAATGGTACTTGGTAGCATAGTCGAACCCCATCAAACCTAAGATGGAAGGGGGTCTAAGCCTCAGAGACCCATTTATTCTCAACTAGGTATTAGGGGCGAAATTATGGTGGATATGGGCACAAGGAGGAACGAGACTGTGGAAGCATATAGGGATGAGGAAATACAACATGCCCAACCGTACAGAGGATATTTTAAGATACCAGGACCCCATAATGGATCGACCATCTGGAATCTCGCAACCCAAAACAAAGATCTTATTTTTTAACATTTATTCTAGGAAATAAGGAATGGAAAAACAACCCTCTTTTGGAATGAACCCTAGCAAAATAGGGGAAAATTATTCCCTAGACAGGAACTGAGTGAATGGCTCAATTATGCTATGAACAACAATTATAAAATGGTAAACCAATAATGGAGGGAAGATACCATTAAGGGTGGATGGAGAAGATGGAAAACAGGACAAATTGGCCAAATGTGACGAATTCAGATCAATGGATCCATTTGAAGGAGATAGACTCGAGAAGAATCATCTTCCAGGAAGGGTCAAACATCTTGATATGGCACTCTGCTACGAAGGGATAATTTACAGTCAAGGAACCTTACATGATAAAAGAAAGACGGGGACAAGAGAATCAACATCAAATCTGGAGGAAAAATTGGGGAGGGAATTGGTGGTTGAAGGTGACCTACTTCATCTGATTGGTGTGTAGAGGCACAATATTGACCTAGGACCAACTGACCAAAAGAGGCTCCCAAGGGCCCTCGATTTGTGCCCTATGTGGAAATGAGAGGGAAACACTAGAACACCTCATCAACTCTTGTTAGTATTTGGAGAGAAGATAAAAACAAGTGGAAGCATTGTTTCGCAGGATAAATCGTGACCTGAAAAACATAAAGGGGAACATCCTAATCTGGAGAAAATACCTATACTCCAGCCTGGTCCTTAATAGAACATGGGCCCTTGTCCCAGGATTCACTATATGGGCAACGTCGAAGGAAAGGAACCAATGGATATTCAAAAACACTAGCTTGGACCAAGAGATAATGTGGGAAGGAATTTAGAACAACATAATACAAACCATCCTCTCGTAGAAATGGATGCTAGATGATTGGAAAGTGGCTCCTCAATAAGAAATAATTATCTAGGGCCTCCACCTAGCGCCTGACATGGTCTCCTAAGCTTCTTGGAAATATATCCTTGACATAGTGGACACCATTAGGATATTCAAACCTCCTCCAGAAGGATTCATCAAACTCAACTTTGATGGAGCCTCAAAAAGAAATTCGGGGCAAGAAGGAGCTGGAGGGATTTTTCGAGATCACCAAGGCACAATAAGATTCATATATGTTGACTCATGTGGATTTGCCAGGAGCAATGAAGCGGAAAATTCGTATGAGTTCACAACAGTCTCCTCTTGGCCATCAGGCTAGGATACAGAAAGTTGTTAATCGAAGGAGACTCTCAGTTGGTTACGAACACTCTCAAAAACTTAATCAAGGAATGAAGTGGGACAAACTTAGCCAGAGATGGTGTATTGCTTGGCATGTGTAGGGATTGGAGGATACAATCAAGAAATTTGATTATATCATTATCACCCATGTAAGGAGGGAAAGAAATAAAGCAACTGACCTCTTGGAAAATTGTGGTTGGGCTCACCCGAATAAGCCTATTGAATTATGCAGGCCTCATAATCTCAGGGAAGAACCATGGATCAAGCTATATAGCATCATAGAGCATGACAAATCGTAGGATAGAGCTCACCCGCAGTTCCCGGACTCAGCTCCTGATCGAGGGGTAACAAAGAAGATCGGAACTGCCATCAATATTAATGGTAGTGGCCTTGGGGTTGAAGCCCACCACCTTCCACATGAGTGGCAAGGGCGGTAGGTTGTACTGTCGCATGCATCACGAGGTGAGGTGGTGGGATGGAGGCCCGTGCATGGATCTTAAAATAGGGTAGAGGAAGGTGTGGGGGTTTTGTTATGACTGTAGACTCTGGTGCAGGCATGACCGTGGGATATCAAACCTCCATTTCACTTCCACGACAGCGAAACTCGGGAATGTGCTTGGTTTCCTCTCCCTTGTTCAGGCCATGTTTATGTTTTATGATTTGGGCCAGTCTCTATGTGAGCCTAAAGGGATTAAGTTGGACTGGTATAGTCTTCTGCTGGGTAGGGGAGAGCGGAACCATTCTGACTCTGGTTGGGGGATGGTTGAAGTTCTTTGGGTCTCTGACTATGTGTCGGAGTAGGAATTGGGCATGGCCTCAACATGCACCCGAGTGTGAGTCTGTCGGGTAAGGGATGCCAATAAGAAGGAATGGTGAGTGGTTGGGAAATCCTGCCAGGGTATAGAGTTAAGGAGAAGTCTTGGGTTGTGTTTAGTTTAGAGGCTTTGCAGGTTTATACCACCTTGAGCTACTTGGGCTCGGTGCACATGGGAACTAGGAGAGAGAATTCCACCCAGGACTGAGAAATGGGCATCGACGCTTCCTCTGTCAATTTTGAGGGTGGGAGGTATGATGAGAGAGAGGACACTAGAAGGGAGGTCAGGAGATTGAAGGAAAGTGGGAGCTCTTTGGGTTATAGGGATAATTGTTGGGGTGCGCGCAACCATCAGGGATAGGGGGTGGCAAAAATTAAGTAGGGTATCAGGGAGATGGGTCTGTAAAGGGATGGGCAAGGGAGAATTTCTGGGAAGAGGCCCCGTGGGTCACCTTTCTTCTCTTAACTGGGATTCATGGACCTTTGATCATTTTCATTATATGGAATTATGCCTCCGTTTGGTTGTGTGCATAGGTCACCTACCTGGAAACCTCGTTAAAGACTATGGGATGGCATGCTCCAAGAGTCCTACATCTCACGGCCATTCCAAGAGCCCTGCAACTTTAGGCCGTGGCTGGAAATATAAATGGAAGGCGGTAGAAGCCCAACCCAACTCACCCCCGAGCAAGCTGAGAGGACAAAGGCCTGCAATTGATGTGATCTAAGAGGCAACGAAAGCATACCATGAAAACACAATAGATGAAATTCAAAAACTCATTGAAAAATGGGAAGCTGACATAAATAGACATGCAGAGACATAGATGGATACGAAGGAATGGAGAGGTTTAATACCATATCTGAGACAAACAAAAGGCATACTAACATAATTCCAATAGAAACTGTATCTTTATTGGTCTATGAAGAGAATCCTTGGCAAAGCCTTGGAGCAAATATCTATGAGCCTGGTGACATTAGCCGAAGACTTCCCAGACTACAAGAGCGAGTTCGATAAGATCAAGTTCCAGCTGAGGAAACAAGATGGATGCCTTGAGCATATTGACTACCACCTCTCATGTATTTCCAAGCCTTTTGAGTAGGCTAGCACATCGGTTCGGCATCCAGTGCCAATGGATTCAGCCTCGGTTCCAGATGAGGTTGAGTAGCTCATGATTGTTTTAATATGTCTTTTTTATTAGTATTTATATGCGGCTAGAATTTAAATTTCAAGTGTAGAGTAAATATGTTAGTCAATCTGTGAAAAATTGTGTATGTGTGAGTATCCAGGCTTTGTTTGCTTAGTATGAGAGACTCAAAACCTTCTTTTTTTGGATGGCATACCACGCCATCATGTGGCGAATAGACTCGGTTTCCCGCTCGGGGCGGGTTGAGGCCACCAAACTGGTAAATATGGTTGTTTGTTGTTTATAAAATGAATGAAAAAAAGTCCTACCAAGCTTACAGAAAAAACACACTATAAAATGTATAAAATTAATCACAATAACAAACTCTAAAATTATATGGATACATATATGTAATGAAATAATGAAAAAATACTAAGTATAATATAAAAATTCAAACCATACTATACCATGTCCAATACTATTGGCTTCTCAATGCCATGAGCCCATAAAAAATTTTCAATAAGTTGAAGCAAAATTTAATGGCACATGTACATATTATAGCTCTATCAAGCTATGTGTCTCGATCAAGCTCCATAGCACTATGGAGCTATGTTGTTTAATTGAGGGTTTTATTTAGTCCTAGATGGACCTTTTAAAAGCTTGATTGAGGGCTTAAAAAATACCCTCACAAAGATACATTTTCAACCTTTGGAATACAAGTTCTTCCAAAAATGAGTAACAATTCACCCTTATTATTTTATTTTGAAATGACAATAATATAAAAAATATTTATCTTAATTGGCTTATTCATAGAAAAAAAATTATGTATTATGGTTTTGTGTATTTATTCGCTCATGAGAATAATATAAAAAGTAAATAATTGAAATAAAATATTTAGAAAAAAATTACTTTGAATTTGTTGTATCTATGGTGCAAACTTACATAAATGAATTTTAGTTTTACATGTAAACATGAAAAACAAATAAATATTATAAAACAAATATTTGTGACTTTAGTTCTAATGTATATATTCATAATATAAAGATTTGTAATTTTTTTATGTTTATGGTGACAATTGACATAAATAAATCCACTTGTAGATGTCAACATGGCAAACACAAAGTTAGCTACCCTACTTTATAGAACTTGCCAATATAGCGTACACCACTTTTTAAATATATGGTAATATTTACTCCACTTTAACACCCAGAATAGTAGTAAGTTTTAAAAATTTAACATTAACAAAAACTAATTTTTTTCTTTTTGGTAACATACCTCTTCTGTCTGATTGTTTCCCCACTTAACCGCAAACTGTATCGAGTCACACACTTTATCGGTTCTTACAGGCCAGTAATATTGTTGAGGTACAAGGCCTTGAGAAAGAAATCATGATATTTTGGGGTTATCAAAAGAGTTGTGGAGTCACAGGCTAAAATATTCTTTAGGCTTACTAACCACGAGTTTCATTCAATGAATATCTTGTATCTGAGACACACAAACGATGGCGTGTTCCATGAATATTCGTTGCTAAGAATTGGACCTACTATAAACGATGCACAACCGCAAAATTTTACAGAAATGCCTGAAATGGAAAACGATAACTACTGCCACTTGCTCAGATTAGGAAGTGTACGGAGATATTAAAATCATTTTCAAAGTTGCCTTTCTACTTTCTATGTGGTAGAATTTGGAAATATTTTATAATTTAACTTAGAAAAAAAGTTAGATTGATAATAATAAAATATACCTAAAATTTAGAATCGAAGGTAAGAAAGATTAATAATAATAAATTATTCTTAAAATTTAAGATCAAAATAAAGATGGCTGTAAAACTGGTAATTTGGCCGCCTTCCACGGAAATTGGTAAAATCTGTAAGATTGTTACTGTTCTATGAAATTGCAGATATCATTTATTTGCTTGCAAAGTACGTTTTGCAGTGCTGTACTGTTCCTTTTTCCGTTTATGTCACCAAAACCTGGAGGGTAGGGTTCTACTCATTTACTATCAGAAATAGAATGTGGCCTAATGAAGGAAAGGGGCGACTTTATATATATATATGGCGGTATGTTGACGATATAGATAAATTATGGAATAAATTTAGTTTTGTTATTTTAATTAATAGAATTTTTAATTTTTAATTAAGTTTGAGATATGAAAAATTTAGAAGTTAATATTAATTAGCTGATAAAATTGAAATTTTACAATATAAAATTATTTACCTTAAAAATTATCAAAATTATATAATTTTACTTATAAAATAGTTAGAAATTTAAATACCTGTATAAATATATCAACACATATTATATACACTAGTGATTGGAAATAAGATAATAAAAAAATAAAAAAACTCAAAATTAAGAATACTAAAACAGAAATAAAAATTACAAGAAAATGAAGCACGGAAATAGCCCTTTTGAATGAAAAATCTTTTTCAATTTTAATTATCATAGATGATTTATAATATATATATATATATATATATGATTTAAATTTTTCTTTACTTTTTGAAATACAAGAGAGGGAAAATAAATTATTTTCTATAAATATTTTCCTCTTTCTACTCCATATATAAATAAATTCGTATCATAAAATTATGTAATAATTTGTTTTTTAAAGTCAATTCCTAAAATTTATTTTTGGGAAACCTTACTTCGCGATGTATTCTCATGGTTTGAGTGAATTTATAGTTTATAGTAAAAGTTTTTCATGTAATTCAAATTTAAAGGTGAATTTATATTTTATAATATGAGTTTTTCTTTAAATTCAAATTTACAAAGCAAAGTAGGTGGACTTTTGTAAAGTTAAACTTTAGTAATCAATTTACTATGTAAAGATAAGTCGCTCAGCAGTTTGTTTTTCTACAAACAAAAATATCTTAGATACCAATTCAAATGTGAAATTTGAAAGTTCGCAATCACCTATGGTGGCACTAGTCTGCTAACTTGGATTCTTAGAACCCTTGCCTCTAATGGAACCATCACCAAAAAGACCAATTTGGAAAAACAATATCAAATGTCTCCTCACTACCGCCATAATGAAATAGAGCGGAAGGGGGCTTGGCCGGATTCTTATACCTTGTATGACCGATGACCGACTTGTCATCAAAATTAAACATCAAGTCCAGCTTTGGAAGCTTTCTTGGATGAAATTTGATTAGCTAGGAAATTCCCGAAAAGGTAAATATATCTCTGGTCTGAAAAGACTTTCTGTACCGTTCAATATACATCCTTCCATTAACAATCGTAAGCCTAAAAATCGCTAACTTCTGCGCAGCTTCTTCCATGTCCAACGTAACTCCAGTGTGTGCCTAGGGCTTCAAGTCCTCGCACGACCCGACGGACACGTTTCCATTTCCATCAAAGCTTCCTTGCCCACGAACGGGAGACCACAATGGTAAACACAATGTGTTGGGCGTGCACTTCAAAATTCTTTGCCCGATATTGTTTGTGTTGAAAATATTGAATACAACAAACAGAGGGAGATGTGTTTCCCCCACAACAGAGATAATGCATAAAAAATGCGAAAAATAATAGTCAAACACAGACAGACAGCGAATTACACAGAAGAGGAAATTTATTCAACTCTTCTCTATTTCAATTCATTCCATTCTCTTTAACATATGAGAAATTACACAGGTTTTATACAAAATGGCTGAAGGCTGAACATTTAAGGCAATTCAATGTAGATCGGACTGTCAATAGCCAAACTCGTCCTTCTATTTTTTCCTTTGTTTTTACATGAAAACGCATATATAAACACAAAATGGCGGACCTCAAATATTATGGGTTCCACTTTCGAAAATACATCATGTCCGGGTCTCTATCACAAATCGCAAATTGGCGATCACAACTTTTAACATTGTGCGATACGGGAAAAAAATTAAACTTTGCGATGTGCGATTATGACATGGCACATATCACATTGCAGTGTAAACCATTTAACTTGCGGGTGCTTATCCGTTAAGTTCCCAAGCTTGTGATGTGTGCTTTTGTGCTACCCTCCTCAGCTTGCCACGTGCCCCTTTGCGATCGCATTGCATCACAGATAATTTAATCTTTGTGGATGACCTTAAAACATAAATGAAGAAACTTGCAAAGTTTGGGCACAATGCGCTGAAACTTTATGGTAAGTGTCAATTACATAAAACTAAGGAAATGGCGGAATACAAGGTTTGTAGCGGATTTCAAATGTGACAAAGTATATGGTGGGTCTCGCCGGATCGCATCGGCGGAGATTTAACATTCGGTGAAGCGTTAAGTGGTAAACTCTAAATGTTGCGAAGTGCGGGCTGCGGGCACTTAAACAGTGGGAAGTGCGGTAAGGCGAAAAGGTAAGGAAAGGCGAAATGTAAATGTTTGTGCACAGTTGAAATGCGGTAAGGTAGGTGTGTCCTGTCGATATCACATCGACGAAAGTTTAACTTATGGCAAAGGCTTAAGGGGTAAAAGCTAAATGTTGCGGGTTGCGACGCTGCAGGCAACGGTAAGTAAATGCAGCAGGTTGGAAATAAACACAGAGTGTGGGCTTGCAGGTACGCTGTTTGATTTTGTGTGAATGCCTTCGAATTTTGAAGACTGAGGCTTGTCCTTCTTACACAAAAAATTTAATTAAGTGTGGGTTGCTGCCACTTCTTATTCATGGCAGTGGTTGGGAGTAATTGCAGCACACCCCCTTAATCATAACTGCTGCCATCAGTCATTCCCAGACACTGTCTGAGATAAACAAAACTCTTATGTCCCAATGGCTTTGTGAGGATATCAGAAAACTTTTCATCTGACCTGCAATGCTACAAAACAATTTCACCATTGTTAACCAATTCCCTTATAAAATGATACTTTGCATCAATATGCTTTGTTCTCTTGTGGAAAAAAATTTCTTTGACAATGCATTTGCTCAACTATTATCAAAATAAATTGTGGTTCCTTCGTCTTTCTCATGACATAAATCTCTCATCTTCCTTCTCATCCAAAAAGCTTGACATGTTGTTGTTGTTGCTGCTACATATTCAGCTTCTGTTGTTGATAATGAAACTATTGGCTATTTCTTGGAAGCCGATCAAATGGCTCTCGATCCCAAATGAAAAAAATACCCTGATGTGCTCTTTCTGTCATCTACACTTCCAGCCCAATCACTGTTAGTATAACCAATCAACTTAAAATTATCAGTTGAGGAGTATAGAACACCATACTCCTTCGTTCCATTTACATACCTCAAAATTATCTTGGCTCCTTGCCAATGTGTTTTCTTGGGTGTCTCCATGAATCTGGATATCAAACTTACCGCATACATTATATCAGGCCTAGTATCAGTCTAATACATTAGACTGCCATCCATGCTCTTGTACAATGTCGGATCGACATTCTTGCTACAATCTTCCTTGCTCAATTTCAACCCCATGACAGCTGGAGTTGCCGCTACTTTGTTGTTCTACATATTGTACCTCTTTAAAACTTCTTCAACATATTTTTCTTGGGAAATAAAAATTATGTTTTCATTTTTCTTTACTTCAATGCCAAAAAAATATCTCAATAAACCCAAGTCAGTCATTTCAAATTCACCCTTCATGACTTCATTAAAATCAGCAATGAGAGAAACATCATTGTCTGTAAAAATCAAATCATCTACATACAAAACAACAATAATAATTTAACCGTCATTTTCTTTGATGTAGAGTGTGGGTTTTCCATCACACTTGTTAAAGCCATTGTCTATCAGGTAAGCATCAATCATGTTGTACCATGCTCTTGGTGCTTGCTTCAGCCCATAAAGAGCTTTCTTCAACTTACACACTTTGTGTTCATGGCCTTCTATCTCATAGCCAGGAGGTTGTTCAACATGCACCTCCTCTTTCAACAATCCATTCAAGAATGTTAATTTCACATACATTTGATAAAATTTCCATTTTCATTGTGCTGCTATAGACAACACTGTCCTCACTGTCTCCATCCTTGAAACTGGTGCAAACGTTTCCTCATAGTCTCTTCCTTGTTGTTTTTATCCTTTGACAATAAGTCTTGCTTTGTGCCTTCTATCTTGCCTTGAATGTTTCTCTTGGTCTTATAGACCCATTTCACTCCAATAACTTCTTTTCCTTGTGGGAGGTCCACTAACTCCCACATGTCATTCTTTCTATTGCTCTTATCTCTTCAATCCACTTCTCTTATTTTACTGCATATTCAAAATGGATTGGGTCATCAACATGACAAAATAAATCAAATAAAGAATTCAGACCAGCATTACTATTTACTTCTTCTTGCTCATAAATTTCATTTAAATTTCTGAATCTTCGTCTTCTTGTATATGCTGAAGATGTGCTTGGAGTTGCACTTGAACTTGAGGGAGTTTTTGATCCCTGTGGTGTGCTTGGAGAAGCATTTTCTTGGTTTTTCATTGTTGTTCTATTGCTTGCTTGCGATGTGCTCTGTTGAGCTTGTGTAGGTGGAGGAGGAGCCACCGTTGAGGAATTATTTTCTGCAATCAATTCCTGTTTATCTTCATGTGAAATACATGTCTTTACATTTACACTCTTCTCTAAACTTCCATCCCAAGCTTCTTCTTCAATGAACTGAACATCTCTGTTGATTATTACTTTCTTGGTAGATGGATTATAGAGCTTGTAAGCCTTGGATTCATCACTGTATCCAAGAAATATACACTTCTCCCCCTTTGTTGTCCAACTTCTTCCTTAACTGATCTGGGACATGTGCATATGCCACACATCCAAACACCCTCATGTGAGTGGCAAACTTCTTTGTTCCACTCCATGCTTCTTCTGGAACTTTTTTCATAACAGCTTTGGTTGGACATCTATTTAAAATATAAGCTGCATAATTGACAGCTTCTTCCCAATACTCATTTTCCAAATGCTTTTCCTTCAACATACTTGTTACCATGTCCATGATGGTCCTATTCTTCATTTTTTCTACACCATTTTGCTGAGGTGTATACCTTGTGGTAAATTTCTTGTGTATTCCCTGCTCCCTGCATAAACGTAGGAAGTATTTGGAGATATATTCTCCACCTCTGTCAATTCTTGGCACTTTTACGTAGTGTCCACTTTGCTTCTCAACAAGAGCTTTAAATTGGTAGAACCCTTCAAACACTCCTATTTTCTGTTTTAGGAAATAGACCCATGTCTTCCTTGTGTAATCATCTATAAATTATGTTAAAACATAATGACTGCCAACTATTGATGGCGTTTTCATTGGTCCACAAAAATATGAGTGGACAATATCCAAGGGTGCCTTTTTCCTTATACTTTTTCCTGTTGGAAATGATTCTCTGTGTTGTTTTCCCAAGATGCAACCGTCACATAGGCTGTCTGGTTTCTCTATGAGTGGTAATCCTTTTACCATCCCTTTTCTATGAATAAAGTTCAAACCTCCTAAATTGAGATATCCAAATCTCAAATGCCATAACCAGTTCATATCTTTCACTTATTCTTGAATTCATTCTTGTGTGACATTTGCTACAACACCTCCTTCCTTCAAGTTTGATCTGATCTTGAGAGGAAACATCCTATTGCTTGTCATATGCACTTTTGCAATGACATGTCTACTTTGAGGTATACCCATGCTTGTGCACACATCATTCTTAAAAACCACATTGTATCCCTTATTCACGATTTGTCCAATTCTTAGAAGGCTACATTTCGGGCTAGGTACATAATAGACATCTGGCACAAACTTATTCTCTCCCCTCTTTATCAGTATTTTTACTCTTCCTTTCCTCATGATAGAGACTTCGCTATCAGTCCTCGTTGTCACTTCAGATTTTAAACTCTCATCCAGATTGGCAAAAAATTGTTATGCTTCTAGTCATATGGTTACTATGACCTGAATCTAAGAACCATACATCTTCTTGTTTTTCTTGTGCTACATTACAAGTTAAAATCACATTACCGTGGTTTTGATTTTCTTTTGTAAAATTTACACTAGGTCTATTACCCATATCATTTTTCTTCTTTCTACATTCGTTGGCATAATGCCCAAACTTTTTTCAATAATGACATTGGACTTGAGATTTATCATACCTCTATCCTTGTGCTTGATTTTGGCTTGAGCCTTTGCTTGAATTCTGGTTGTTGCCCCTTCCACTTGTGCTTGCAGGGCTGCTTCTTCCTCTTCCATGGTAGTTTGATCTTCCTCAACCTCCACCTCGACCAAAAGAAATGTGTGTCTTGAATGCATGCTCTAATGAGGAGTTCGTTTCTCTGTTTAGTCTATGCTCATGAGACGTCAGTGATGCATGAAGCTCATTCACTAAAAATTGTGAGAGATCCTTTGTCTCTTCTATGGTCACTACTATGACATCAAGCCTTGATGGTAGGCTTCTTAAGATTTTCTCCACTATTCTCCTTTCTTCAAGTGTCTCTCCATAAGGCCTGATTTAGATAACCAACCCAATCACATGTGTGAATAATGACTCTATATTATTAGACTCTTTCATGCAGAGAGTTTCAAAATCTCTCCTCAACATTTGAATTTTTGTTGTACTCACCTTTTCCATGCCTTGATAGGTTGTCTGAAGGGTATTCCATGCCTCCTTAGACTTTTTTTTTGTTGTAATCCTTGGAAAAATACTCTCATGCGCTACTTCGAAAATATAGAAGAGGGCTTCGGAGTCCTTCTTCTTATTTTATCTCAACAAATCTTTGTGTGCTTGTGTAAAAGCATTATATGCTGTTGCATCTGTTGGTTCTTGGAAACCATGTTCCACCGGCTCCCAAATATCTTGTGTAGAGAACAGGGCCTTCATTGTAATGGCCCAATAATCATAATTTTTACCATTGAGCTGTGGTAATTGTGGATTTTTCAAGCTTGTGCCTACTGCTTCCATCTTGACTGTGTAAACACAAACTTTCTCACTGCTAGAGACTTCTGTTTCTATAAACAATCTTACAACATATTTAGTAAAGAGTGAACTCATCCTTCTTTCACTGAGAGCCTAAACCTGCTCCGATACCATGTTGAAAATATTGAATACAACAAACATAAGGAGATGTGTTTCCCCCACAACACAAAGAATCCACAAATAATGAAAAAAATAACAGTCAAACACAGACAGACAACAAATTACACAGAAGAGGAAATTTATTCAACTCTTCTCTATTTCAATTAATTCCATTTTCTTAAAAGTATGAGAAATTATACAAGTTTTATACAAAATGGCTGAATCCTGAACATTTAAGGCATTTCAATGCATATCGGACTGTCAAAATCCAAACTCGTCCTTCTTCCCATTCCTCTCTTTTTACACAAAAACATGTACAAAAACACATAATGGCGGACCTCGAATATTATGGGTTCCGCTTCCGAAAACACATCGCATCCGGGCCTCCGTCACAAATTTCAAATCGGCAATCACAACTTTTAACATTGCAAGATACGGTAAATACTTAAAATTTGCAATGTACAATTGTGACGTGGCACATATCGCATCGCAATGTAAACCATTTAACTTGTGGGTGCTTATCTATTAAGTTCTTGATCTTGCGATTTGCGTCGTTGCGCTACCCTCCTGAGCTTGCAACGTGCCCCTTTGCAATCGCATCTCAACACAGATAACTTAATCTTTGTGGGTGGCCTTAAAACATAAATGAAAAAAATTGCGAAGTGCGGGCGTGATGTGTTGAAACTTTATGGTAAGTGTGAATTACATAAAACTAAGGAAATGGCGGAATACAAGGTTTGTGGTGGATTTCAAATGCGGCAAAGTGTATGGTGGGTCTCATAGGATCGCATCGACAAAGATTTACCATTTGGTGAAGAGTTAAGTGGTAAATGATAAATGTTGCAAAGTGCGGGCTGCAGGCACTTAAATGGTGGGAAGTGTGGTAAGGTGAAAAGGTAATCTAAAGGTTTGTGCGTGGTTGTAATGTGGTAAGGTAGGCGGTTCCCATCGATATCGCATCGGCGAAAGTTTAACTTATGGCGAAGGCTTAAGGGGTAAAAGCTAAATGTTGCGGGCTGCGAAGCTGCGAGCAACGGTAAGTAAATGCGAGAGGTGGGAAATAAATGCAGAGTGTGGGCTTGTAGGTACTCTGTTCAATTTTTCATGAATGCCTTCGAATTTTGAAGACTGAGGCTTGTCCTTCCTGCACAAAAAATTCAATTCAGTGTGGGCTGCTGCCACTTCTTATTCATGGCGGTGGTTGGGAGTAATTCCAACAGTTTGCAATGACGTTTTGATTTTCCTGCAACATATTTTTTTCCGCAAGCCATCGTTCTTCCCAGAGGCCATTAGACTACAAAAATCAAACACCAGTTCATAGTTATGTAACTAGATTTAACCAAACTAATTATACTAGTAATCTTTAAACTGACAAAGCAAAATAAAAATCGCATGCAACACTTGATAAAGAAGATGGGCACTGATATATTCGCCAAACCCAACAAGACATAGACAAACCCAACTGTAATTCTTCCTTTCTTCATTTTTCGATTTTCAATCTAATTTATTTTACACAGATTGTGTATTTTGATTGAAACCAGAAACATTTAAGATATGTTAGAAATTAATGGAGATTAGGTATTTTGTTACGTAGTTTTTGATTTGGTTTTCTATTTAGACATTCAGTTCCTATATTTCAGGAATCTGTTCTACTATCCCTAACCAAATGTATCTATTTAATATTGGAGTTTAATGTGAAACCCAGGGGGTGCATTTGCTGATAGGAGCTCCTGGTGATCTGCACATGTGAGCTCCTGTGTTGTTTTCCAATTCATGTCTTCCATGTGAAACTGTTGACATGGTATCAAAGCTTAAGAGAGCTGTGAGAATCTGCAAGTAAACTGAGTTGAGCGTGAGAGGTTAGACGCCATTGGTAGAGTGAAAGTGCAGAGGAGAAAAGGCTCGTTGTGTGAAGGCCGCAAGCCTATTGCTATTGTTTGCGTGAAGCCGTGAAGGATGTGAATAACAGATCGAGGATGAAGGAGCTTGTTTTTGTTGTTTGCGTGAAGCTGTGGAGGCCGTGAAGGAAAATCTGAAACCTCCTTTCCTAAGTCAGATCGTTGCTGTTGTCCATCGATCTGGGTTCTTTCGGATCTGTCCGCTGGTGCCGGTAGTCACCTGCGAGTGCTAGCGCTTGGACTGTGTTCTCGTCACTAGTTTCAAGGTCAGCTACCATCAGTACTGTCGCTTTATAATTGAAGACCATCAGTTACAACAATTGCAGTTTATATTTGAAGACGAGCCGTAATTTGGATTTGATACGGTACCTGCATCCATCGGCGTTTGCATTTGTTGATATGTTGGATTTGAAGTCCTACAGCGAACAATTTGATATTATAGCTGTTGTGCGATCTACTGTGTTGAGAGGAGGTAGACTGGAGTAAAGCTGACCTCATAACTCATTGCAAACAATGCCTGTGGTATGCCTGGCCAATAGTGATGAACAACAAATTCTGTCCCAGTAATTCAGTGAACTTTGCTCTCTAGAGCTTCTCCAACACGTCAGATCCTGGTTTGTTTAAAACCAGTTGAAGACCTTGTTTATTCACTATTTTTTGAACTTCTTTGAGCATATTGATTCCAGATGCATGAGAGGCTAGCGCGAGTGAAGGGTTGACGCAACTGATTTACCCAGTTTGGTGTGTTTTGTTTGCAAGTGTTGTAACTCTGTAAGAAAAGATATCGCAGCATCTGTATTCAATTTGTTGTGATAATCTGGGTTGATTTTTTTTTTTTTTAGTTGCTGGAGTATTTGTTTTTTATTCCTTTCCAAGATGAATTCTCAGATGGCAGAGTATTTAAATGAAAGCAACAATTTGGATGGTTCCAATTACACAAATTGGAAATTTAAGCTTCAGACTTTGCTTGAGGGACAAAATTCTTATAGCATTGTCACTGGCGATGAAGTCAAGCCAACTGCTGCAGATGGTGGAACGAATGCAAAAATTCAAGATTGGGAGAAAAGGGAGATGAAGGCAAAGGTGCTACTCAAATTATCATTTAAAGATTGCATCATCCCTCATATTCGGGATTGCAAGATGACAAATGGCATTTGGATAGTTCTCAAAGATATGTATGAAATCAAGAACACCAGTCCAAACTTGTTCCTTAGGAAGAATATCCTCTCAATCAAGATGGAGGAGAATGACTCTGTTTCTTCATTCATATCCTGGATAAAGAAGTTAAAGATAAACTATCTGATATCGATCAAACCGTGGCAAATGATGATCTTGTGACAATTACCATGAACGGCATGAAAAATTACTATCAGATGTTTATAACCGGATTGAATGCAAGAGAAAAGCCTACATGCTTTGAAGAACTTACTGGGATTTTACTACAGGAAGAGGAAAGGAGGTTGTCTCTCAAACCTCAAGATCCAGATCTTGCATTGATAACAAAGTTCAAGTCAAAAGGGAGATAAATGGCTGATCAGAGGAGGGAAAACACATAAAAAGGGACACCACAAGCTATGAACTCACATAAACATGACTCTGCTCCTAAATGCTTTTATTGTGGTAAGATAGGTCATATTGCTAAATTTTGTCGTAAGAAAAAGGCAAATCAGGAGAGGTACAAGTAGAGAAGACATGTAGGTCATTTGGCTGATGCAGATGCAAATCAGAATTTGGATGTTAGATTGCTTATGGTTGAGGTTGACACTGCTTTAGCTACCGAGGAGGATGAATTAGATATTTGGTTCATAGATTCTGGAGCCTCCTCGCATATGTTAGGTAAAAAAGAAATGGTTAAGAAATTTTAGAGAATCCAGCGTTGGAGTAAAAGTATACCTTGGAGATAATAGAGGGTATGAGATCAAGGGACATGGAGATGTCCTTATTACTCTGCCTGATGGAAAGATCAGGAATATATGTGATGTGTGGTATGTTCCTGGAAATAAGAAGAACCTGATTTCTGTGTCAAAGCTTACAGATCAGGACCTCAAAGTAGAATTTTTTAAATCTCATTGTATTATTAATGACTTGTTGGATCAGATGAAGCCCATTTCTACAGGTATTCGCATAGGAGGACTCTACAAACTGGATGTGAAGAGTACGCCACAACAAGCCTTGATGTCGTCGGATAAGTCTGTTGAAAATTTGTGGCATCAACGACTTGGGCATATCAATTTCAGTGATCTCCTTCTGTTGCAGAACAAAGGTATGGTTGATGGTCTTCCTGTTTTGAAAAAGTTGCATGTTGATTGTGAAGCATGTGCATTCGGTAAACAACAAAGAGATGAATTTCCTGCCATTAAAGATAGAAAAAAAAGGGATATACTCGAACTTGTACACACTGAATTATGTGGCCCGATGCAGACAAGATTGCTAGGTGAGGCCTACTATTTTTTAATCTTTGTTGATGATTGTACAAGATTCACATGGGTATACTTTCTTAAAAAAAAAAGTCATGCTTTTGAATATTTCAAGCAATTCAGAAACATGATTGAGAAGCAAACAGGAAATTTCATTAGGATTCTTCGATCAGATCAAGGGGGAGAATTCAAGAAATGAGTTTTCATCAAATATTGTAACGAGCATGGGATACAACAACAATTTATAACACCTTACACTCGTCAGCAAAATGGAGTTGCTGAGAGGAAAAACATAACACTGGTGGAGTGTGCTCACAGTATGTTGAAAGGTAAGAATCTAACCAATGGTTTTTTGGCAGAAGATGTTAATACTACAATGTATTTAAAGAATAGGAGTCCTACTAAAAGTCTTGAGTATAAAACTCCTTTTGAAGCATTGTTTGGCTTCAAGCCTGCAGTAAATCATCTTAGATTATTTGGTTGTAAAGCTTTTGCACATGTTCCCAAAGAGAAAAGGAAGAAGTTAGATTCAAAGGCCATTAAATATACCTTCATTGGATACTGTAGTGAGTATAAGGCTTATAAATTGTTTGACCCTTCTACTCACAAGGTGTTTGTCAGTAGAGATGTATTATTCCATGAACATATTGATGATGGAAATCCTGTCCAAAACAATGAAGAATGGAATTTAGCCTTACTTCTAGAAGAGGATAGTGAAACAGGAATCAGTAAGAAACAGGAACAAAAGCAGGAACAACAACAGGAACAAAAGCAGGAATAGCAGCAGCAACAGGATAATGTGGAAGAAAACAAGTTCAGTCCACAAAGAGAAGAAAGTCGCAGAATAATTGAACCTCCATCACTCAGAAGATCAAGCAGGCCAAAACAGTTACCATCTCGATATAGGGATTGTGCGCTCATGACTGGTATGTTAAACATTGCAGAACCTTCTAATTTTTATGAAGCTAGTAAAATTCCTAAATGGAAGAAAGCAATGAATGAGGAATATGAATCAATCATTAAGAACAATACTTGGGATCTAGTAAAGCTTCCTAATGATAAACAACCCATAGGTAGCAGATGGTTATTTAAATTGAAATTTAAAGCAGATGTGTCTATTGATAAGCATAAATCAAGGTTGGTGGCAAAGGGGTATTCCCAAATAGAAGGTATTGATTTTGAGGAAACATTTGTCCTTGTTGCAAAATTAAATACCATCAGAATGATTATTGCTTTAGCCACTAAGTATCATTGGAAAAGTTCAAAGTCAACACAAAAAACAAGGCGAGTTCCAGAATGAAAGAGAAAATCAACGGAGAGAAACCCTAGATGCAGGCGTTTGTAGAAACCCTAGCCCACCTGCACGACTGATCAACCGTGGCAGTCCTCTTCTCCAGGTTCATGGGCTTTGGCAAACAGCCATGGCAACAAACTCGGGGGGGGGGGGACGACCAGCCCCCCCCTGCAAACAATGATGCTACACGCGGAAGTCCAGTACAAAACAAGGAAGGGGCTGACAAGAAGCAGGAAACGACAGAGCCCACAGCGACATCCACGCAGGCCCAACAGGACAAGGTTGCTCCCTCGTCCTCCATCTGCAAGCCTATTGCGCCAGAAAGACCTAAGATTGATCTGCCCAGCCACCGTATTAATGCTCGAATCCAATATATGAAGGACCATGCCCTCATTGGAAAATTTATCGGCTTATGGCCAACTGAAAAAGCCCTACAAGGTTGGATTGCTTCCAAATGGAAGCCCAAAGGACACGTCATGCTCCAGCTTGGACCGAAAGGATTCTTCACGGCAATATTCATCTGCATCGAAGACCGAAACAGAGTCATGGATGAAGGGCCATACTTCTTCAACTCGGCTGGACTGTATCTCAGGAACTGGGTGGAACGGTTCAACCCAGACAAGGAAAATTTCAACTGGGTGCCTGTCTGGATACGTCTATACTCGTTGCCGCTTGAATATTGGGATGAAGACTCGCTACAGGAAATTGGCAAGGGATTAGGAGAGTTTATCAAAATAGCAGAAGAGACAAAGCTCCGCCGTTACACCTCTTATGCGCGGATCTGCGTTTACATGCACTTGGATAGAGCCCTACCTGATGCAGTAAGTATCTATCATGATGATTTCAAGTGGATTCAACCCTTAGATTACGAGCATGTTCCGTTCAGATGCCGCAGATGTCATGCCCATGGGCACCTGTTCAGAGACTGCCCCCTCAATGCTTCAACTCAGAACAAAGAGGCCGATACCCAACCAGAAGCAGATCGATTCACCAAAGTTCCTGCTCGTAGACGGCACAACAAGAAATCCTCGACGACGGGTAAGAAGTCCTCTCCCTCCTCCAATGCCCCCTCTACCAGCAATAGCTTTGCCATTCTCTCCAACACGAATCCCTCGTCCGATTCAGGCCAAACGCCTTCCAACCCTCACCAACAACCCTCCGATGCGACTACCACTCCTGTTCTTCCGAACCCCTCTCTTCATCAGCAAGAGAAAGCCGCCTCCGCAAGCCCCTCAACCAACCCTTCTACTGAAACTAAGCTTTTAACTTGGCATCCGGAGACTATGGAACTGGATGATCCTAAATCTGGGCCCTTCACTTCTGAAGGGGAAAATGTTAATAGCAGTCAGCTAAATCTTATAAAAGAAGATTCCGAGGGCTTAGAGCTTGGGGATCTTGACATTATTGGTTTGGAGGATGCCTGCAAAAGCAAAGATTTCGACAAAATCAAGCCCCAGCAAATAGACAAATTGGAAAAATTCCTATTTAAAGCCCAACAGCAATCGAAACTTGGCGTTCAACTAGGCAGTCACTGGGATAGCCTCAAAGTAGCTAAAGAATCCAAAAAGAGAGGTCGAAAGCCAGATTGGCAGCGCACAATCTCCATTGGGGAAATGCTAGTTAACTTAGGACGATACCCCAAGCTAACGCGGTTCTTTCCGCCCCTGTCGAATAGTTCCTCATGAAGCTGATCTCTTGGAATATCAGAGGGCTCAATAGCCCAGGTAAGCACAAAATTATCAAAAATATGATACAAAAAGAAAAACCAAATATTCTCTTTCTTCAAGAGACTAAATGTAACAGTGAAGTACTAGGTTCACTCTTATCAAGAGCTTGGCCTAACAGTAGTTCAGTAGCAGTAGACGCCTCCGGCTCTTCAGGGGGACTTGCCATAGCCTGGGACACTCAGTCCATAGTCCTATCTGACTTTCATGCGGCACATAATATTATTCAGGCCACTTTTCATCCCATTGGTACAAACATCCATGGGCATCTCTCAAATGTTTACTTTCCGCAGGACTATACCAGGAAAAGAGCACTTTTGAATACCATGGAAACGCTAAACTCTCACAGAAATTATCCTCTCTGGATTGCAGCAGGGGACTTCAACATGATAACCAAAATGGAGGAACGAACAGGTGGGAGAGCCAGATCGGATCCGAAAAGTGCTCACTTCAAAGACTTTATAACCAATAGTAGGCTGATAGACATCCCGTTTTCTAACGGTACGTTCACTTGGAATAACAGAAGATCAGGGGCTCAGCACATTTCCTCAAAGCTAGACCGATTCCTCATTTCAGATAATGCCATACATCTGGGAGGCGATCTTGTGGCCTCAATTCTTCCTGTAGCAGGATCGGATCACTAGCCCATAGCACTTCACTGGAAAAATTTTGGTCCTCAGCTAAAAAAGCCCTTCAAATTCGAAGCATTCTGGCTTTCTCATCCCTCCTTTAAGGACATGGTCACCACTGCTTGGCATAACTTCACTCCTCCCAAAGGCTCTAGAATGTACCAATTTCAGCAAAAGCTCAAATATCTCAAGGCGCTCATCAAGAACTGGAACACCACTGTCTTTGGCAACATCTTTCAGGAAATAAATGCCCTCGAAAGGAAAATGGAAGAAACACAACAAAAAATCATAGTTGAGGGAATAACAGAGGACTCATCCACCCAAGAACAGAAGCTTCAGAAGCAGCTAGAAGAGAGACGAAGGCAAGAAGAAATCTTGTGGAGACAAAAGTCTAGAATAACTTGGCTAAAGGAAGGGGAAAGGAATACGAAATTCTTCCATCGATCAACAATTCAGAGAAGAACGCAAAATCGCATCCATCATATCACTAACCAGCAAGGAGAGCAAGTAGAACACCACGAAGAAATTGAACAAGTTCTTCTGGACTATTTCAAAAGCACACTACAAGAAGATAGCACTATTGACAGACAGCCAGCCATTGATACGATCTCGAAGCTTATACCCAAACATATCACTGCAGAGCATAACAAGATGCTTCTGCGCCCTGTCTCCCTCCAAGAAGTTGAAACAGCGATGGGACAAACTAAAGATGGGAAAGTGCCAGGGCCTGATGGATTCACTGCAAACTTCTTCCATCACTTCTGGGAGCTCATTAAAATAGAAGTCTGGGAGCTGGTTGAGGAATCTAGAGTGGCCCACTGGCTTCTCCCCTCCTTAAATGCCACCTTTATAGCTCTGGTGCCAAAAGAAGAGCAACCCAACACTCCAGAAAAGTATCGCCCCATTGCCCTCTGCAATGTGATCTACAAGGTCATCTCCAAGGTCATCGCCAACAGATTAAAGCCCCTTCTACCGCTCCTCATTTCTCCAGAACAAACAGGCTACGTGGAAGGACGCCAAATCATGGATGGCATCATTTTGACTCACGAAGTCATACACTCTCTCAAGAGCACTAAAAAACCAGGTATGCTTCTTAAAATTGATCTCTCTAAAGCTTTCGATAAACTCTGTTGGAGCTACATTCAAAGCATCCTCAAAGCCTTTGGATTTGACCAAATGTGGATACGATGGATCATGAGTCTCATCTCTACACCCCTCTATTCCATCCTTGTTAACGGGACCCCTTCCACTCCCTTTGTGTCCTCCAGAGGAATCAGATAGGGCGACCCTCTCTCCCCCTTTATTTTTGTTCTCATGTCTGAAGGCCTTAGCAGACTCATTCATCATGCAGTCCTCAATGGGCAACTACGTGGCATCTCCCTTCACGGATCGCCCACCACTACCCACCAACAATTTGTGGACGATATTATGCTCTTTGGTTTTCCTTCTGCTCAAGAAGCCAGATCCTTCAAACGCATTCTGCACCTTTTTTCGCTTGCTTCTCGTATGACTGTCAATGTCTCCAAATCCCAACTCTTCTTCTTTAACACCCCTCCTTTGATCCAAACCTGCATAGCTCGCATCCTTGGTTTCGCTCTTGCTCATCTCCCAGTGAAATACCTCGGCGCCCCTCTTATTGACTCTGCCCTTAGACACTCGGCCTGGAACATTCTCTTGGAAAAACTTGAAGCTCGACTCTCCTCCTGGACTTTCAGGGCTCTCAACATGGCCAGCAGATTGGTCCTTATCAAGGCTATTTTGCAATCTATGCCCCTTTACCTTTTCTCTGTGCTTGCAGCTCCCAAATGGGTTCTCAATCAAATCAAGAACCTACAGCGTCGCTTCCTATGGGGCTCTTCAACTCACACTCGGAAATGGGCCCTGGTCAACTGGAATACAATCTGTACGCCCAAAGATGCAGGAGGGCTTGGGCTCAGGAACCCCCTTCACAGCAACGAAGTTATGGGAGCCCGGCTTTGGTGGAACTGGCTCTCGAGCCCTCACACTCCATGGGCCAAATTTTGGGCAGCCAAGTATGCCAACAATAGACCTCCGGATGACTTAATCAGACTCAAACCAGGGATAGCAGGCTCTCTTATTTGGAACGCTGCTAAACAACATTATGCTCTTATTCAACAACACAGTTTCTGGGAAATTCGTAATGGACATAATGCCAGATTTTGGGCAGACTCCTGGAAACAACGACCTAAGCTTACTGAAATTCTTAATCTACTCAATGATGAAAGATTTAACGGTCCAGAAGAGCTAAAAGTTAGCCAGTGCTGGATTGCCAATTCCCGCAACAATTACAGACATTGGAAGCACCCGCCTCATTTGATTCCTTACACTCCAGGCAACATTTGGGAAGATCTACAGGAAGAAATCCAACACTGCAAAATCCGTTGTTCGGATGATCCGGACATCCTTCGATGGGGATACTCGCCCAAAGGCATATTCACCACGAAAGAGGCCTTCATCTTGATGCATCCTGTCCCGCTCCCAAAAGACAGACTCTGGCAACTTGTTTGGGCTAAGGGGACCTGGCCTAAAGTCTCCACTTTTCTCTGGCTCCCAAGTCATAAAAGAATACTCACCTGGGACAATCTTCTCAAGCGAGGATTCTGTGGCCCCTCACAATGTCCAAACTGCAAGCAGAACACAGAAACGATCCAACACCTCATGTTGACCTGTACGCTAGCTAGCAAACTCTGGGACAAGATCTGCTTTAGAAGTCAAAGAAGTAAACCACAAGGGGACATTACTAGCATTATGCGCCACTGGCCCAAATGTCCTTACAGCAGCCACATTCTCAACTCTCTTTGGCAAATCATACCTGGCCTCCTCTTTTGGTCCCTATGGAAAGAGAGAAACAGGAGAATTTTCAAACATCAATCCACTCCCTTGGATATCATCTGGAGCAACTTCTACAACAATCTTCAAGAGTCTCTATCTCTTCATTCCCGGCAGGAGGAGGACCTTCCCAAACAGCCAAAGGAAACAAACATATGGCAAAATTGGCAAATGAAAATATCAATCATTCCAAAGGCCAATAGACAGACCCTCTAGAAACTCATCCCTGGACTCCTCCTCCTCCAGGAATCTTCAAATTGAATTTCGACGGTGCCTCTAAAGGTAACCCAGGCCCAACGGGATTTGGTGGCATTTTCAGAAACTCCCAAGGAGACATCTTGGCTATATTCTACGGAACCATAGGTTGGGACACCAACAACTCAGCTGAGCTAGAAGGTCTCTGGCAAGGGCTTAACTTAGCTCATCTCTACAACCTCTCACCCATCATTGTGGAAGGTGATTCTCAAATTCTTATCAGCATTGCCAATCAGTTGCTCCAAGGCACCCGATCGGCTAAGGTAGTTACCAGCTGGAGATTGGCTTCCAGAATTGATAAGATCAGCAACTGGCTGAATGATAATCAAGCTATCTCCTTTACCCACACCAAGAGAGACGGCAACAAGGTCGCGGACCTCCTTGCCAATTTAGGAGTTGACAGTTTGGACACCCTCAATCATGGCTCTCTTCAGATCATCAATGACAGAGACATTGCTCAGAACTGCATCAAGCTGGTGCAAATGGATCGACCATCTCCGGATGTGGGTGATACGACATCGTAACGGGTCACTTGGCCCGGGCCAGCTCCCAAGGCGCCTCACCTGGTGTGGCCACATGGCCCCCCATGGCGCCTTTAATAAGGCCATCAATGTGCTCCTGCGCTGGGCATTAACTCCGCCGCGCCGTCTCCCTCTCCACCTTGGTCTGTGCACTCGACATCAAATGGACGCCTGCTCGCGCTCTCCGGACCATTTCGGCTCTGTTAACCGAGATCTGCAGCCTTTGCGCTCTCTCTGCCCGGGTGTTTGTGCTACGCCTTGCGAACGCACAGCCACTGGTCGTCGATGCTCTTTGCATTGTTGCCTGGAAACCATTCCGGGCTTCCACTATACGCACAGTAACTTCTGCCCTTCCAATTTCAATTTTCAAGTTTCTCCTGTTATTGTTGGTCAATTTGCTCCTGTTCTTGCAGCTTCCTCCAGCGCTTCGTCGGCTCATTCTGAGAAGCTCACCATGCCTAGAATTAGGCAGCGGATGACCTGCAGACGTGGTGCCTCTAGGGGCAGGTCTATGAGCGAGCGGCCTCCCTACAGCTCCAGCGACGATTTCTCCTCTGAGCCATCTGAAAGACGCTCTGCTCCGGCTCGCTTTGACATTCCTGGTCATATCCATGGCAGTCACACCCCTGCTCCTCCTCTGTCCACGCCCCCGCTCCATGCTTCCGCCATCCCTCCTCTCCCTGGTAGCCATATTCTGAGGCAGTCCTCGCAACGTGCCGAGCTTCGCTTCGACTGTGCCTTTAACCGCCCAACTATCACTGCCTTCATAACTGTCACTTTGCAAGAAGAAGCCACCATCCATCCTCCTCCGACTTCTGGACCCGCGCCTGCTCCTTTCGTGCCCATTCCCAACCCGACTGCCTCTCCCTCTGCTGGTCCCAGCGTTCCCCTTGCTTCTGCTCCTTCCCCCACGGACCATATTATTTTGCAGGTGGGAATGGACCTGTCTAGAGGAGACGGAGTCAAGACTGTTGAAGAAGAACCGAAGGATCCCTATGGCTGTCGAATTGAAGAGGAGCAGCCAGCTCCAAACTAATTGCTTTCTCTCCGCTATCTCCACGACCAGTATGAATTTTTCTCTTGAATTTTTTGCAAAATTTTTGGTTTCACTGATGATATACAGCAGCAACAGCTGCATGCCTGTTAAGTCTTACTATGGTTTTATCATGCTGAATGTAGTTGACTCTTCACCGGTTTCCCAGCTCATGGGCGGTGTAATTACTTTTAAAGGAACTGGTTTCCCGCTATGGGCAGTTCCATATCTAGACAGAACTTGGATATCAAGCCCGGTTTCAGGCTCCCTCAGATGAACCGTGGCAGTTTTGTAACTTTATGTTCATAATAGAATTAGCACAATTTAGCAAAAAAAAAAAAAGTATCATTGGAAAATACATCAATTAGATGTTAAATCTGCTTTCTTAAATGGTGACTTAAAAGAAGAAGTATATTTAGTGAAGCCTGAAGGGTTTTTTAAGAAGGGAGAAGAACACCTAGTATGTAGACTAAAGAAAGATTTATATGGTTTAAAGCAGGCTCCTAGATCTTGGTATGAAAAAATTGACCTTTTTTTCCTCATGCATGGTTATCAACGGAGCAAAAATGATCCCAATTTATATACCGTGTTTAATAATGAAGGATAGATAGTGGTGATTTATTTATATGTAGATGATATGATAATAACAGGAAGTGCAGACAATCTCATTGAAGAAATCAAGCAGCAATTATCACAGAAATTTGAGATGAAGGACCTTGGAGAAATGCAATATTGTTTGGGTCTAGAAGTTTGGAGAGATTCAAGCCAAAATTTCTTGTCTCAGGGTAAGTATGCAAAGAGTCTATTGTCCAGATTTAATATGGATGAGTGTAAGGCTACATTTGTACCTTTACAGCAGAACATCAAACTTCAGATGAATGATGGTTCGAAATATGTAGATGCAACATTGTACAGACAATTGGTTGGTAGTCTTATTTATTTGACTACAACAAGACCAGATTTAGCTTATGCAGTGAGTGTTTTGAGTCAGTTTATGACTCAATCTCATGACAACCATTGGCGTGCAGCGAGAGGAGTATTAAGGTATCTACAAGGAATATCAAACTTTGGTATTTTGTATTCTGACTCATTTGATGTTAAGTTGACAGGTTATACAGACTCTGATTGGGCAGGAAATATAGATGATAGAAGATCAATTACAGGTTACGCCTTCAACATTGGTTCTGGGGTCATCTCTTGGTGCAGCAAGAAGCAACATACTGTTGCTTTATCCTCAGCAGAAGCAGAATAACAAGCTATGTGTGCACCAACATGTGAGGTAGTTTGGCTGCGTAGACTTCTCCAAGATGCAGGGGAAGAACAAACATAAGCTACAATCATCAATTGCGACAATCAGAGTTCCATCAAACTGGCTTACAATCCCGTGTTTCATAAAAACACTAAGCACGTAGACACTCAATTTCATTTTTTCAGGGAGAAAGTGCAGTCCAAAGAGATTTCTGTAGAGTATTTTAATTCTTGTGATAATATGGTTGATATATTCACTAAGCCTCTGGAGAATACTGAAGTTTTATTTGTTTAGGGATACATTAGGTGTGTTTAAAAATCCCTTTCTCCATTAAGGGGGAGTGTTAGAAATTAATGGAGATTAGGTATTTTGTTATGTAGTTTTTTATTTGGTTTTCTATTTAGACATTTAGTTCCTATCATTCAGGAATATTTTCTACTATCCCTAACCAAATGTATCTATTTAATATTGGAGTTTAATGTGAAACCCAAGGGGTGAATTTGTTGATAGGAGCTCCTAGTGATCTGCACCTGTGACCTCCTGTGTTGTTTTCCAATTCATGTCTTCCATGTGAGACTGTTGACAAGATAAACACTACACCTATCATCAATATTCAGATTAGCTCCAAAGAAACCAGTTTAATGGATTCTTTATTTTTCGATTTTCTTCCTTGAAGTTGCCTTTGAACTCGACAGGATTTGAGGATTGGAATAGAATTCAGGTCACAAAGCCATAGTCGAATCGAACTTCTATCCTTCCAACTTAATTCATTGACCTCTCCGCAATGATTTTGCTAATTTATTACAGGTTGTGAACGTTTATGTAGAAAAAAGGAAAAAACATATGTGATATTACTTCTTCCGAAAAAAAAAGGGAAAAAACCTATGTTGCACGATTTTTCGGTATGCGGGTACTTAGGGTATGGGGGAACAAGTATCCAGTACAGCTAGAAGCTTTGCTCAAATTTACAGGAAACGTCAAGTTGGTAGTGAGAATCATAAAATATATATTAAAAAAAATTATTTATCTCCATCCAAACCCTGCCAATTAAATTCCACCCTGTAGATTCCATCTTGCATTGAAATATGTAAAAGATTGAACTTTGAACCACTACTAGAAAAAGTCAAGTATTAATCCATCAATAACTTGCCAATGAAATTCCTTGCAAGTGAAGGAACATGTGGAACTCCTAGACCTAAAAAAAGTTTATTATTACTTGATTATTATGTGATTTCATGCAATAATATATTATATTCAATTTGTAAATTCAAGTTTGGAAATTTATAAAGTGAAACTGACTCACACGCTAATCTTTCTCTTTTTGCCCATCATTGTAATTTGTTGAATCTTATCATTAAAGCTTTAAGTTAGGCTTCAAGAAAGTAGAGTTATTTGCAATTGTTGAACTTCAAGATTTGTAACAGAAGGGAATGACTGGCAACTATATATATTTTGTTGAAATCTTTGGTAGATCTCCACATCTCTGTTGCTTTACAGAGCCCATGCATTCCAACCCGGTGACCTATCATGTATCACTTATCAAATAAAAAAATGGTACCTTCTTTGCTCAAAATAGGTACCCCAAAAGGTGAAAATATGCTCAAAATAGATACCCGAAACACCAAAATTTGTTGTAGTGAAGCTTCTAAAAGGCTTCAAAGTACCCTTTGAAGCTCCCAACAATTTTGGAAAGTTTCTTATAAGCTCCCAAGCTCCTAGGAAATGATAACGGCTAATCAAAAATTTGGCAATGTAAATTTAGAATACTTCCATACGTTGAAACAAAAATATAATTTGATATTTTATATTGAATTTCCAAATAATGTAGAAAATGGTGTCGTTGCGTCATCATCACGTTGCCTAAATAAAATATTTGGCGTTGACCCTAGATTTTAGGTTACTCGTCAAAAAAAATTTAAATTTTGATTTTTACAAGTTTCAAAAAAATTTAAATTATATCTTAAAATGCCCTATGAAGGGCTGCTAGTCCGCTGGCCATTTCTGAAAATTTAAACTACCGAGGAGTTGAAGGTTGTCTGAAAACCGGTCCCCCTTGACATATATAGATTTTAGACTATGCTACACACAACTGCTAGGGTTGTTGATTTAATAAATAAAATTTAATAGAGTATGGAGGTTGTTGCACCAAACAGTCATAATGCAAGTCAAGTCTGTTATTTTTCCCTTACCGAGATTTTCTTACTAATTTTTTCATCCATTCTAATTGGAAAACTGAGAAAGAGAGCAAGATAACTGGGGAAGAGCCAATTTTGCAAGTAAGAGTGAGTCTTCCATTGTAATTCGAATATTCAGAATTTCAAATAGAGTGAATCTCGAGCTAGTGAGGTTATATAATTTTTATCCAATTAGCAAGTTCAGTTTTCCATCTGGATAGTTTGCTTCTGTCATCTGAATTTCACAAAGGTTTTCTTCAATGATGAGTCTATGGATTGTGTTTCTTTTTGGAGAACTATTGAACCAGTTGCTAGCTTTAAACACACTCATTGGGCAGTTTTTCGTTCTATGTCTTGGATCTCACAATAGTGACATCTCATAGATGGAATCCAAGCTCTCTCTAGTCTTGATTGGTTGATAAGTACTACAAACAGATTCATAGGTATTTTTATGGAATTGGAAATCTTTTTATTTTCTCTCTTTTATTTTGTTTGTTTAAAACTAGAGGCACTAAAGGATGGTCTCCTCTACAATTTTTTTTACCTGGTCCAAAAGAAACTCATATTGAAATTTAATTAGCTCCATATTATTAGGTAGCTATTCAGAAATACATTTAAAAAAAATAAATTTACAATTAAAAAACAAATTTTAAATACATATGCAAAATTATAGAGTGAATCTTCAGTTAATATTATTCAATTTATTAAGCAATGCCACAACACTACACCATTTCTCCATCTTTATCATCATCTCACACTCTTCAACATCTCTACATTTCTCCTTTAAATCAAAGGGCGTGCGACACAAAGCACTACTGATGGAGTTTTGTGTTGTAACTAGGTAAAACCAGGTTTAAGTGAAATAGTGGTTTTTTCTATTTAAAATTCCTTTTAATGTTTAAATGGGTTTAACTAAATACGTAGGAATGTTTTTATAAACAGAGGGTTTAACTAAAAAAGTAGGATTCTTTTTATAAACGAATTGTGTGGAGTTTTGGGTTACAACATGGTAAAATTAGGTTTAATTTAGACCATGGTTTTTGTTATTTAAAAATTCTTTTTAGTGTTTAAATGGATTTAACTAAACTAGTAGAAAATTTTTTATACATTACAATTTTGTGGATTTGACCAATCAAATTTAATATTCTAACAATTTCCTATAAATTATGTATAAACTTGATTAAAAATATACCAAAAGACTTTTAACACAAAAAATTGTTAGAATAAGGCATACATATATACATATATTTAAGTGAGATCCTCAAGTGACAATGGATTTTTCAATAAATAGGGTCCTTTGTTACACAAAGGACAACTAGAAAGATATTCCAGAACAAAGCACAACGAGAAAGATATTCCAGAGTTTTGGCCTTTGGGAATGCATTAATTCTAAGTTAGCATTACCCATGGAATCCATGATCCTTTTGTTCCACTTTTGTCCAACCAAATCAAGTTCATTAAATTGCACTATAAAATGGTATGTGTTTTCTTTTGGTTGAGGAAGCCAATTGAAAATTTTGAAAGAAAATTAGTTGTCTATGTGTGTTTAATGTTAGTGAAGTTGAGAGTTGCAATACACAAACAAATATGCCAATATTTAATATCTATAAAGGGATTTAATGAAAAGTTATATTTTTTGTTTATTTTAGGCAGAGGTGAAATTTATAATGGGCAGCAAAACTTCTTTAATTTAAATATGGTAAAAATAAACTTTGATGTAAAATTTAGAATAAATAGCCTTGTAATTACTATGCATTTGAAGAGATTTTAATGATAATGAGTGCAAATAAAAATAGAGTCAAAATTAAAGAATTACAAAAAAAACAACAATAACATTTCCTTGATATACATTTCAATAGTAAGTACACCAAATACTTTAATTTTGAAGGCTCAAAAAGAAGTATGGCTTAAAAAAATCATATGAACTCTGGAATAAAATTAGTCCTACTTAAATGTTGAAAATCTTGTTCTTCACCATTGTTCACCCATTTCTTTTCTATTCTTTCATAATTAATGTATTTCTTTCTATTTAGTGAACAATATTTTGGATGATGAATAAATATGGCAGCTAAAAGTTGCTTAAAATAGGAAAAATGAAGAAAATTATTATTTTCTAGTCATTCCTATTATCATAATGATTTTGTATGTTTCATTTGACTACATCATGTTGATCCAACCATAGAATTGTGAAAATAAAATATTACCTCATATTATATTCTAATGGTAAAATTTCTTATTGGAATTGTTAAAATAAAAGGAATATCAAATTTATGGAATGAGATGTTTTTGAATTTTTATTTTTCTAATTTATCCAGATGGATGTTTTTTATTTATTTTTCAAATACTATAATTTACAATAATTTGACATGAGAGCTTTTCAGTTGGAACACAAAAAGGAGCTAAATTTATTCAATACAAGTTGTAAAAAATGAAAGACTATGGCTAGTTTTAATTTAAAATTTAAATATTTAGAAAAACACTATTTAATTATTTATTTATTTTTATGAAAAGTTTATTTAATATACATTTGTCATTAAAAGTGCAATTTTTTTTTATAACTTTTTATTTCTGAAGGGTTAGATAAATATATTCCCTTCAAAATTAAATTAAGACCAGCCCTTCAAATTTGATCACTAGTGTTGATGAGACCATTTTGTTTGTACGGAATACATATAGTGAGAATTTTTCCAAGAAATTTGATTGCTAAAGTTTGAATTATTTCTATGATATTGGAAATGAATTCATCAACAAAAATTTTATTTTGAAATTTCACAACTATAATTTACATTTCCAAAATATTCTATCAAAATTTTATTAAAAAAAAAAAAAAAAAAAAACATCCTTGAACTACTTTATTTCTAATTTTAAATATTATAAAAAACTCATATCGTGTTGAATGCTTCAAATTTATTTCCTAGAAACTTCAAAAAGGTTTATTTTGAATGGTTTTTGTTCTTCGTAATTTTCCTTTTTTTAAATCGAACCAATAAACTTAAAGATTAAGGTTAAATACCTTATCTAAGATGAAGAGGTTTTCTATCATTAAATATTCGAAATTGAATTCGAATTTTTCCGGGAAGTAACATACGAATTTGTGTAATTTAAGAAGGCTTTAAATTTGCTTGAAAATAAGGGAATTTCTAGCAAGATTTGACAAAGTCTTGTAGAAACTTTGAGAAATTTGAGTTATAGCTCGTAATTTTAAAGATTTATTTGCGTGCCTCACTGAGTTTTTATAGTGTTGAATCCATTTCTACCATCAAAAACAGGATTCAAGTACTCCTTCTGTCACATTTGTTAAGAAATAATGGCTCAGATTTCAAATTTTTTAACAACAAATTTGTAGCTTCTTTAAACAATACCATTTCAACTAAATTATTAATTAAATCAATGTTTTAACTATTTATGTATTTTCACACAAGATTCTATCTCAATATTTTATCTCAGATCAAAATTTAGAGAAGGATATACTTTTTGTAACTACTTATAAGCTTTTTATTTTTTTCTAAATGGTAGTATAAATTTTCTTCAACCCAAATCTAGATGGAAAGATATTATGAGATTTGATCCCTTTCAATATTTGATAGATTTGAGATTGAAATGATCGATGCTCATCCTTCACACACCACACCCACCATGTGTCAACTCCATGTTGAGTATAGAAGGAATTAAACATTTATTTATTTTGAACAATATGTGTGTGTAAGGGGTGGCAAGGGCCGAGCTGATTGTTTTGGCCTTGGAAGACAAATAGAATTAACCTATACATGGAATTTAGGCAATACTTCCAATAACCAAGTTGAAGCCTATGAGTTCTTTTAAGGACTCTCCAGGAACCAATCACTTTGATATGAAATTGAATGTCATATTTAACAAAACCAAATCTCTCCTTCAAAAGTTTAGTGAACACAAAAACTACAATGTCCTCCTAAATGTTAGCTCCAAGGAGGATCAATTAGCAAAGAGGGCTATTGGTTCCAATCTTGGTCCATAGTTAATCAATAAAGATTCAGGTTTTAATGCAATTTACCATTAAGGCTTGCATTGTAGAGAAGTGCTAGAATGTTGGTTTGACATTGTCAAAGCGTAAAGGGAATAAGTGACAAAGGCTGGTAGTCTCATGTGGGGATGAGTATTGAAAGCATTTCATTGCTATGTGCATGAGAGATGAATTGCTGGAAGACTACGTATTTGGAAATGGTGTCATCATGGGTAGAAGATGTGAGTAGGTCTCATCTTAACTTTAGTTTCATGCCGCATTTAGTGGAAATTAGAGAGCTAGAAGATTGGCATGGTGAGAGGACACCAAAAAATGTTTCTAATCAAATATGAAATATGAACCCTACATGCATAGGATATATTGGCGACTTCATGGTTTGAAGCCTTCGTCATAAAATCAAGATAATGCTACCATGGTTGCATCCCATCCTTTAACATCTTAGGCTATGGTGTCATCAAGAAGAAACTACGGTAATTTTGTGGGGGTATTTGCATTGGGACCAATATTTGGAAATAAAGGAAGTAATATATAGTTCCACTAAGTGATGAATAGTTGGTGGGGTCTCCTTTAATGGACTATGTTTGTATAATTCTCTAGTAAGCTTCATTAGTACTAGTTTTTGTTTTCCTTCTATTCCTAGTATGGATTGGAATGAGATGCATTGGTTGCTTTGAATTTTTTGCTCTGTCTATTTATGAAGAGTATTTGAAGTGGTATAATATTTTTGCTTTGAGAATTGTGGTTTTGGAAGTAGGGCCCCAATTTCCTGATCTAGAGTCTCCCTTCGGGGTGCTTTTCTTTAGTCAAAGGCTGGATCATCCTTGGGTTTCAAAGGTGGCATTCCCTCCTCTCTTCTAGTGGGATATCTAGTTAGCAAAAGATGATATTTATCAGTTTCATTGCTAGTATTGAGGGCTTATTTTGAAGGATAATCAGACAATAGCCCTGGAAAATTATACCCTTAATTATTTTTCTTTTAGTGTCCCATTTTCTATCTCAGTTCTAGGAATTTTTTTTTTAATGAGAATGGACCTATGGTGTGGGATAATTGAGCTTGTGTTTTTTTGACAGTGGAAAAAAACCAATAGTCGAAAACATGGATAAGCAAGGAAACAAGAAATGGCTGCACTTGAGAATTAGAATTAATCTATCTACAATAAGTATTTTATCAATTAAAATTTAACACTTTCAAATAACTCCCATTGTGAAAATAACTATGAGATACTAGTGAAGCATGAGGCATAGATGCATAAGGACAAGAATGAGCTTGTTTCTCTTCACCAATAAATGGAAAACTTATAGACATGATCCATTAACAAAAAGGAGCTAAAGGTTCTTACATGTCTCTATTAGTATTAATTTAAAATAAGTTTTTAATCTTAATTTCCCTCTTCCTCTTAACAAGGGAAAAAGAGAATTAGTGATGAGTCTCATCATTTGACTACTAAATGATAGATAATCTACTTCAAATCTATTATTTTTTTGGGTTTTTTTGGAAAATTTTTGCACATGGTTATGAGTGAGTAGTAAGACAATGAAATGTTGGTTGTGGGTAGCTATAGTAACAGATAATTAATACTTAGAGCACATTAGAAGCCCCAACTTCCAAATATTTTGATAATTCTTTCTATATATATATATATATATATATATAGTCTCTATTAGTATTAATTTAAAATAAGTTTGTAATCTTAATTTTCCTCTTCCTCTTAACGAGGGAAAAAGAGAATTAGTGATGAGTCTCATCATTTTACTACTAAATGATAGATAATCTACTTCAAATCTATTATTTTCTTGGGTTTTTTTGGAAACTTTTTGCACATGGTTATGAGTGAGTAGTAAGACAATGAAATGTTGGTTGTGGGTAGCTATAGTAACTGATAATTAATACTTAGAGCACATTAGAAGCCCCAACTTCCAAATATTTTGTCTAATTCAAATGTTTTCCCAAGGCATCCAAAATTCGCTCCATGGTGCCTCCAGTTATCGATCAGGGCTCTTCATGGGCGTTTTTTGATGGTGCTTGTCAAGGCTCTCCTCCTTTGATAGGTGCATGGGGAAGTCCCTCATATCTCCCCGGCTTCAAAATTTCACATCTCCTTTGCTTCAGACCATGGATCAAACAGTAAGGTTGAACTTGCTTCTTTATGGGCACTTCTTCATGTGGCCAAATGCAAAGCCATTGTTTCTTTACAATGTTTTGGATATTCCAAAATGGTAATAGATTGGGCACTTCAACACTCAAAAATTCACTCTCCACACCTTCAATCCATACTTCTAAGCATCTGACACTTAACACAAGATTTTCAACTCCTCCCGTTCAAACATGTGTACTGGGAACTAAACTCAAAAGACGATGGTCTATCCAAGGCAGCTCTCACTCTTCCTCTGGGCACTCTAAAGATTGTGGATCTGTCTTCCAACTCAAAGGAGATTCAATTGGTTTAATTTCCTTTGGAGATCAAGTATGATTACTATTTTATCTCATTTTAGTATATTCAACACCCTTCATAGCAAGTGACTATATGATAGTATATAATGGGAGAAGGACTTGAAGAACAGGAGTATGACAGTATGATCACATTCGATTTAAGGAATAATTTTTGTTTACTTCAAGAACAACAAATCAAAAAGAGGGATTCCCTTCATGTAATTATGAAAATTCTCTTACAAAGAGTTCATACAGCTCGAGGAGCATATGTAAAAACCCCATTCTAGGGGTCGGTTAGTTATTTTTCCTATGAAATAAATATTTTTTTCCACGGATATATATATATATATATATATATATATATATATATCCTCAAGGTTTAACTCAATTGGTCGAGTACCTATTGTTAAAGCACCTCACCACTATACCTCCTTCATACCAAGGTGGGATATTTATATTATTTTAGATTGCATATGTCTAATAGTAGAAAAATTAGGCATATCGCTTATACCAAAAAGTAAAAAAAAAAATTATAAACAAAATTAGACATTTTCACTATTAGTTATGTTTTTTTTTTTGTAAATTTCGTAGTACCTTTCTATTTTCATATTTTTATAATAAAGATGATGTAAAATTAAAATGGAGATTAAATAATTTTACTTATAACTCACATTGAAATATTACTTATTAATATTTATAGTTGATTTGAAAAAAAAATTATCATTAATAATTTTTAATTTATTAATATAATTATCATTTTATTATATTTTATAATTAACTTTATGGGACAAAATATCTTCCTATAATGAATTGTAGAGTCTCTCTTGAAAAGTTAAATATTATTATTGGAAAAGAAAAGATTCATCTTAATTTTAGATTTATCAATGGTGAAGAGTAATCAAATATCTCAAGACTCAAACCTCTTTTTTGAGTGCAAAATTACACTTCTAGAAATTTGATTCCTCTTACTGGAAAAATTTGAAGTTAAGATGGATCTATGCTGGTTTTAAGCAATGCACTAAGAAAATGTTTTAGCTATAAATAATTTATTTATTTTCGTTTTTTTATAAAATATACATTTAACTAACATTGAAATATTGTATTTATAGTCTACATTATCCATGCCAAAATGTTACAAAGTAGCACACCCAAAGATGATTTATACATCGAATTACTTTTTTTTAATAGTATTCAAATGTTATATGTCTTCTCATGGTAGGAATTACGATTCTCCCTAGTACCTTGAAGCTATTAATGAATGAGATCTTTTGATATATTTTAATTTTTTTTTTATTATTGATAGTTTTAAAATGTTATATATCAAATTCATATTAAAAATAGAAGAAATTATTCATCTCTTTAAAAAATGAAAGTGAAAAAAAGAGAGTTGTTTTTAATGCAATTTTTTGGAGTTTCAGTGGATTTTATGGCTGGGAAAATTTTGATGTTAAATATTGATTTGTGTTATTTCAATTCCTTTTTTTTGGATGCATATATGCATATATGGATTCAACACCTCGAAAAACCCTAGAGAACCTTGAAATTTTAGAGAAATTAGATAGAAAAATAAATTCAAAAACTTTTCAAAAAGTGCCATTAAAAACAACTAGAAAAAAGATTAATAATAAGAATTTGATAATATTTTTTTAAATACAAACTTGATATAAAATTGTATTTGAAAATTTTTATTCAGAGTTGAACTTAAAATATTTTTTTGCTATATATATATATATATGAACTCCTAAGAAAATAAAGTATCCATCATGTAATATCAATAATATTATTTTTCCATGCTTTCTCTCAACTTCTATATTACATTGTGAAGGAATTACATCTCTCCCTCATACCAAACTTCCATATCACATTGTGAAGGAATTACATCTCTCTCCTATACCAAAAAATAAATCCGAAGATTTTTTTTTTCAATTATTTTATCTCTCTATATAAAATTGACCTAAATTTGAGGGGGAAATTGAAGCATGTAGTTGAGAGTAACAATGATTTTTTTTTGTTATTATTATTTTTAATTTGTTAATGTAAATATAATTTATTATTTTTAAATGTAATGTTATGATATAACATCTCTTTCACACTCGGTTGTAGAACAGCTCAAGATACATTGAAATATATATATTAAATAGGAATACCAAATTTAATATAAGGTTGTAACAATCATAGCTTAAATGAATTAGTTACCATTG